>WSTZ01000716.1:0-11423 GCA_019632295.1 Tulasnella sp. 418
TATTCTCACACTCTAGTGTCAAATCCTCTGCTTATGGTGTGATTTGTGTCCATCTGGAGCGCGCTGTTGTAGCACGAGTGGCAAAGGGGACAGACGGTATTTGCGAGAACCCGGGTTCTTACTGGACCCTATCACACTTATACCATCATCTCAAAATCCTTTATAACTATATAAAGGGGGTACAAGACGTGGGCAGGTGATCGACCGGGGTACCTAGGCCAACCATAGATTACTTAAAGGAACCGGCGGAGCCGCGGTTCGCAGATACCCATTAATAAATAGCAAGGCTTGTTGCAAAACGAGTGAAGCGAGCATGAAAGAATAAGTGATTAAGATATGAAAGACCATGGTTGAGGCGGTAGAATGTCTTCGCCTCGGGACATGTAAGCCGAGATGCGCATGATTGAGGATTGATCGAGTCCATTGCCTTGCGAGGCAAACCGAATAGAATTGCTGATGGGGGATATCTTGAGAGTTGACGGCAAGGAGGTTAAACATTGAACACTCGTTGCACCTCCCGCACTATGATTAGGGACAATTACGTATTGAATAGGCTTACCGAGAGCGTCACGAGCTGAACAACAAAGCTCGTGATCAACGTACCAGTACTCAGGAGGCTGAGTTGTCACCTTTCAACGCGCGGGTGACTCGATGATAGAAACGGGATTTTGATACGGTTTGGTACTCCTTTTAGGATCGGATGAGGGGTGGTGATCACCGGAACACGAGAATGTGCCAAATAGGGAAAATATTTGGTCGCGTGGCGTTGATCTTGCCTGGGATGATGACGAAACCTTTGTCACTGCACAAATGAGACAAAAGTTAGTGCGAACATGCTATCAATACAACCTAGAGGATGAAGACAGCCAAGCGACAAGCTTCGAAAATATTGGGATCCCGTGGCTTGCTGATATTTCTCAGGGGTTAGCGGTAGTTCGGGCCCCAGGGGCTCATCGGAGCCATCAAAGACGCAACGACCACCTATGCTTTGGGGTTGACACGCAACCGGCCATTCACACATGGAAAGGGATGATACCAATGACCAGCGAAGCTTCAATAAGCGAAAATGTAGTTGGTCAGGAACAAATGTTACGCACCGGTCTCAATGCTGATCTTGAATCCTTGGTAGAAAATCCACCTATATTTGCTTGCTAGTCGACAGCACCCGCAGATCAGTTCCGTGTAAACAGGTTCAAGAGGCAGAAAACTCAAAAAGCAACTGCTTTTTCAGGTTCCACTGCTCACCGAATTAGCATAGCTCATGGTCCGCATCGAAATGGTCGTGCCAACCACCAACCCGCCATCTCACACGCCGTTATCAAGTTCCTTATGGAGATGTTGAAGCCCGGGTCCTACGCATGAACAAGGAGAAGGTTGTTGTTACAGCTTGACATAAAGGTTTCTCGCGGAGGTTGTAGACTCCAGAACGCCCCATTCATTCACCGACCATCATCGTCAAAGCGCACGGACTCCATGCACAACAGACATCTGCATTGGGTTCTACAGCAAATTCTATGACTACAAATACCTCTCCCGCCGTGAGTGGATGTGTTATAACCGCATTCTTGACATTTCTTGACATTCATCCCACAAAGCTTCGTTTCGCGTCATGAATCAGTCCCAAACCATAAATGCGCCTAGGAGAGAATCTCAAATAATCTTTTCAACACGGTCGATCGATCGACAACTGAACGCAAATCTCAGCTGTTACGCGCCAGTTGGCGGAAATATAATACACGCGCCGTGGAAATGCCCAATACCACAGCTATTGATGGGGACAGTGTTTTGGTTGTCGCTCGATTGGTGTTAGCAGACCCGAGAAAGTGGGCAAGGAAGTTGTTGAAGGAGCCACTCATCTACGAACCACGCAACCCAAGGCCCCTGTCTTGAGCCCAAGAAATAACTGTGGTGCTCAAAGCACGCTGCCCAAAGCCTCAAGTGGAAGCCTCAACTAGACCCTTTGTAAGTAAGACCTCTGATTTATAGCGTTTCTTGTCGCTTCAATCACCGCCCTAAATCCTTAGGTGACGTTCCGTAATTATATAACAAACGAGGGGAATTTCACAAGCGACCTCCAGTCATATACTTTCTTATGCCAAATAAATACATGCACCTTGTTCACGAGTATATCATGGTCAGTCCTCATTCCCTTAATCACCGAAAATCACTCACTGATCTGATGTACCATCAGCGAAAACAGCCATCAAGGTTTATCAAATTAGTAACGGTTTGCCTCCAACACCGAATTCTGATAGGAAGCAACTCCTCAACGCACCTAATCCTGATGCTCTTGCGAGAAATTTCCAATATGTGGTTTCAAGACAGTTTTCTCGCATCTCCTCAGTCGGAAAGCTGACATCACCCTATAGAAGGCAAGTCGATTTGTTCCCGGTTACTGTCGATAATAATGTCAGATTTTTCGGTGTTCCAGAGCCATGCAACGCTCGGAGCTCCTGGCCGCGGGTCTTACTCTGGCTCGAACCGAGGACGAGGACGCAATGTGAGGAGAGAAACTGAAAGCCGATGGAAGAGGGAGAGGAATAGGAAAGAAAAGAAAATTGCGACTCGAAGGCAAGGGCAATGGGACGACAGGATTTGATTAGCTCTCATGGCACAGTTCTCATACATGATGGTGAATACAGGTAAGATAGTTGACTCCCTAAGCCCGGTTTGGGTCTGAATTTCTTGAATTCATATTTCTGGTCATTCAAAACCATATGTAGGTTCGACTATCAGCCAAATCACAACTTTGAAAGTATTGTTCTGCGGCAAACCCCGGAGGATGAGGGCGGATTCCACAAAGCTTTAGCACGTCGATATTAATCTGGATAGCGTCTGAGCAGCGTTTTGCTCCGCATCTATGAAGAAATCTATGTCACCGCCGCAGAAGTCCCGATTCCCTGTAGTACAACCCTGTGTCAAATCATTGTCCTAAATGTAGATGAAATACAAAGGAGTACCTTTCTCTCTGCGTAGTATTGGATTCGCCCACAATCGGGTAACTCTAAGCTATTGATGCCCCTAACCCGAAATGATGCTAGTACTTATCCCTACCTTCTGAGGGCGTTTCTCATGGCGTGAAATAGAACTAGACGTTGTAGATGTCTTGGACATATACATAGTGGTTTTTAAATGACCTACCTTATCACGGAAGCTATCCATAGTAGCTCGGGCTGCCGGATATCGTGCCAGAATGTGTTGAGTCCGCTCTGGCCAATGAATTGAACTTAGAGGTAGAGCACTGAGTAGGGGTTATATTGAGTGGAGTAGGAATTGTGGCAATCGCTATATCTACAAATTTCATCAAGGCCTCCAGGGCCACGGAATATTTAATTCAACCCATACAATCGTGCATGCTGTACATGGTGCGGATAGAATAGCGACTTGTGAATCCGGGGTAGGAGTACCATGGTCGTTCTTAGCTCCAAATCGGTGTAATAGGCCCACTTTAAGTCTTGGTTAGCTCTTGTACATGGATGATCGTCTTCACTACTTACCTATGGGTCTTCCCCTGCACAATCTAGTGAGCGAGGGACCTTTCAAATTCATATGAAGTTCGACTCACCTTCTCGTTCCATTCAATAAAACATTTGAATTCCGTTGCACCAAACGAAACCACGATATTGAAGTTGCTGACGTAATACTTTCCAGACTCCCCGGTCTTCTTGTCCTTGAATTTTCGCTTTTCAAGGGATGACGCCGGAATGTTTGCTTTAAACCAGCAGAGCTCCTGAAATTGATCTGATGGCTCCATATGAGGCAATGTACTGTTGCGGTGTTGGCCACGCTCACCTTCACGGTCTTCATCCATAAATTTGATATCAGGCACATCACCATGATAGCATTGCAGGACGATTTCAAGGGTTGCGGCGGTTTGCGTTAGTTGACTGTGCCAAAATGGGAAGCGCGTGAATTCAGTTTCGTTAACCACAGTACCCTGATCAGGAGGAATGTAGGTCAACCAAGTCTGCACGGAAGAATCATCACCGGACCTTTTTCAGAGTCACAAAGAACCCTCCTTCAATGAACCGTTTTCCGGTGGCTGGATTCGTCTGAACGCGTGATTTCCTGTCAGAATGCTTTGGATCTTTAGGATCAAAATTATGGACACATGGAACCCCATACGACCACTTGGCCATTCGTGCTTTAACACTTCGATCCAGATAGAAGCAAATTACACCGTTCGCGGAAGCTTTTGCGCTACCATGTGGAATGTTGTCAGTGTACCAGTCAGTTAGCTCAAGAGTAAATTACAGACGCTGCATCATTTGTGCGTTGCACTTGGATATTCGGCGGTAAGCGGGTTTTGACTGAATCAAACAAAAAGGTATTTCCGGCAAATCCACCAACTAGTACAACAGTCTATGAGAAATAAGTATATCAGTGACGATTTCGTCGAAAAGGTATCTTCTGACCGCTTTTCCACTACCGACAATGGCCTTCACAGAGGTAACTATCGAACGGTATGCGGGCCGAAAAAAATCTGCCATAACTTCTCTGGACAAAGGAGAAAGCGGTTTTATCTCTTTATTCTATCGACCCAAACCTGTAGACTTACCCCGGAACAAGGAGTTCACCGGCCGTAATACCAAGTTCAGAGTCATTATCTTGATGTCTGCCGAAGCGCACGTGCAAATCATCGTCAGCCTTTCGAAAGTTACGTTTGACCTGCAGATCAAAATCTTCAACCAGTCGATCGATGGTATCAGAATCTCCAAACGATGAGCCTTTGAGTTTATCTTCATTGACGTTCATATATTCATCAGCGACAACGCACTGTCAAGGACGTTGTTCTTACCTTCGACATAATTTCTGAAGGCTTTTGTCACGAATGCAGAGCCCTGTAGATAGCCTGAGGTATGGTAGTCAGCTATATGCCGGTTACTGAGTTACTATAACTGACATTCCGGAATATGGGATTCTTCAAACTCGAGAGGGATAGTACTTATAGTCTTGAAAGTTGAAATGTCGATTGTTCCACCACCGGCATCGACTACGATAAATTTACTCCCGACCTGAAGCAATGGATCAGTGCATCAAACAATGGTGTCTACGGCGGTTTACCTTGAGATCCCCTCGACCGATTCCTCTGTTCATACACCAATGGAGACTTGCTTCACCCTCTGAGACGAATATAATGTTGTCTTTTCCTTGATCAGTATTTGGTACAAGTCCAGCCATGATTGCGGCATCCCTCATTATGGAATGCTCGGAAGTATTCCATCCATTCGGATGACTGATGATTGTCAGTGTGAGGAAGCCAATGACCAATCGTAGAGTCCGCACCTCAGGATATATGTAATCCGATTCTTCATCTCATTCCAGATTCTTCCATCAGCATCCATCGCCTCATGAAAGTGCTTTTTAGCCAAACTAGCCATGTATCGAAGAAAGTCGGCAATTAGGTCAACCGGTCTCTTATTCTTAGGGATTTGCGTTGTTGGTGCACTCCGTAATTCCCTGTCCAGGTGTTTGGGGCGGAGAAGCAGCTTAAACCTGTAACATGAACAATTCAACGGTTGGACTTTCGATCGGTTAACCATTCGAGCGACCTACCATTCTACTCGCGTCCATTTCTCTCGCTCAGCCTGGGCTATTGTGGCTCTGTCCAGTGTTTGACCTCCAGCTGCTCGTAATTTCCCTGTATTGTCATAGTAAAGCACTGTTGGCACCTTTGGGACTTGGATATGCTCTTGTCCTTCGAACCTACAAAAAGTGGTGAATCAGCGCTCATGCGTCGTGGGAAGGATGAGTGATGCACACCCAGTAACATCCCAGATATGTGGAACTTGATTATCTTCGAGCAAGACCCAGGAGGTCCCACTGAAAGTCGTGCCGAAATCGATTGAGATAACGAGCTTGCTCTCACCGCGATGGGGTGTTCTTGATGGAGTTGTACGGCTCATGACTGATTGAATGATCACCAGATAGAATGATTCAAAGTTTGGTTTATATAACTGACGGACATTCACACATGGTTTGTTCTGGGAGCCTCGTTGCATGTTGCATGTACCTGCGTTCGATCAGGAGTTTGAATATACACGTTTGCGGCGTGCGCGTAGCCTTGACTTTGAGTTCGGAGTTTGATTGTCCACAGTCCCTCTGGTTTCCTCACTATCAGCCACACCTCAACGGAGGGGCTGCCCCACACATCAACAGCATGTCTAATACAGGCTCTACGACGATTATGCCTACGATGCAACGCTTCGGGTAATGTTGAAGGGCACTTTCAAGTTACGGTGGAATGCTGGCTTGCAGATGGTTAAAGCCGATATTTTTGTTGTGACCATCCCATGAAACTTCGCTATATGTACTTTCAACCACTGCCATGCAGATTTTGTACTTTACGGCACCAGATAGCTTTTAGTTTTTCACAGGCCATACTTATTACGAGTAGAACGGTCCAGCATGAATAGTCAGAATCAGGCACAAGTGTTCGTTATCCACAGTGAACCAAGCAGTGAACGCGCTCCAAGTATTACGTCGTTGGGATACATGGGAAAGGCTCCGTTGTTCTGATAGTGCTTGGGAGGGATGAGGTGTCCCAATTATAATAAGATATCCCGGAGAAGAAAATCTTGTTGATTTTCTCGTACAGTGCAAGTGAAGCAAAATCCAAAGGCATAAAGCTCGGACCTATCAGCAGACACAAGACAAGCTACTAATAGGGGATCCATCCACACATCACCCTCGGCAACACCTCAGACAGTGCCGGCACCGAACATCTATTTTATCTACAACGAGCTCTGCACAACCAAGGTCAACTCCTTAGCACTACTTGGTAGCACCATTCTTAATTTTCTCATCGCGACAAAGAAAGCCCCAATAAGTAACCACCCGCAAAAGACCACGCAGTTATCATGCCTCTCAGGGTCTGATGATCTGTGTGATGAGGTCAAGGGTCGGGTCGGCGAAAACTCCCCGATTTTTGTGATGGATGGATGGATGAAATCTAAATTTTATACGCCGCTAGCAAGCTGCCGAATGACGCTAAGACGCGGCCCGGGCACACCCGGAGTGGTCTATCTACACTAACCAAAAAGGGTAATGAAAAGTAGACGATGTCAAGTGAAATGTCAATGGTTTGTTTTGGCCAGTGGCTTGGGGGTGTTGGAATGAGGTATTTAGGTGAGCCCGATTTTTGTGAACAAACAATGTCAAATCATGTCAAATCCCACGGTTCGACCTGGGTCACCCCCACGTAGAAAGCGCTAGCTGAAAATTTTGCCAACACTATTGCTTCAAGTTGGACCATTAGCACCCCGAAGAAGCTTATCTAGAAGAAAGGAATCGATTCCCACACTTTGCTGGCCTGTGTAGTCGGTGCTTCCGAGCCGCGGTAAGCCATTTTAGCCACGTCGTGAACTTGATGAAACTCCGAAAAAGCTTCGTTTTAGTTTACTGAGTAGAGAAGGCTCATATAGTATCTCATAGGAATTGTTTATCAAATTGTGTGCCGGGCTTCCCTAGTCAGCAAGTAAGTTGGACTCTCAGGTAAGACGTCACAGGGTGTGCCGGTCAACTCTGCTTCCTGGAGAGAGATAACGCGTATACAATCACAAGACCTAGCAGTCAAACGTTGCAATGAAGCGCTTGTCAAAAGGGGCTCGTCCCTGACGGCATACGGCTTTCTGCCAAGGATCAAACTATCCTGCAGCAAGAAGTCGGTGATTTAGCGAAGGACATAATACCGAATTATAGGAAGCTGGCCCGATGGTCTCAACCGACTTATGTGCGCAGACTATAGCTGAAGCACCATTTGGCGATCCTCAAGCCAAGGAAATGGCTCGTCCAATAATGGGGGGAATGGTGGGTTAGATTTCATGATTGTCCCTCTATCATGACTTGGTGGCGTAGTAAGTAGGCAAAGAAATGGTTGAAAGTCCCGTCTACTAACTATACTCGGGTTTTTAAGGAACAAGAAGTATCTGCAATGCTGTTGCGCGTTTCCAACCAGATTTGGATAGATAGGTATATTTCGAACGTTGGTTTATGGGACTGTGTAGCCCTTGAATCAGAATTCCAGATGCAATTCCGTCATCCAACGCAACAATCCCCAAGAACGTCAGGCGACAGTCCACGAAGAGGCAATGTGTCTTCAAATCCCGATATGTGCATCTGACTTAAACTTAGTTCACATTCCATTGTTGAACAGCCGAAGTCACCTTCAAGGTCACGATATATAGCAGCACGCTATGCTCGCCCCAAGACACGCGCAGACAGTAATGGATGTCCCTCAGGTCCTGAACGGGTGACCCGCCAAGCTCTGACGTGAAAGGGGGGGCTATGAGATGCTTACGCACATCGTCTCACCCCGTTTGATAAACCAAGTACGTTTCTCTAGACAGCAGGTTCAAGCTTTCGATGCGCCTTCAGTTGTCAGGAGAGCGAGCACCTTCTCGGAGCGGGAAAGTAAGCCATTTGCACTTACTGACTGAATTTTACGCCTAATAACGGCGCATTGTCGGTGTTCTGGACGAGCTAGGACCATGAGAATAGAATTCCCGCTCGAGGTCTCATTTCAACTCGGATCTTGTAATATATGGGAATAGGAATGAGGCGAGGAATGGAAAGAAAACGGCGTGAATGGGCAGTTGGAAGAAGAAGAAGAAACGAGCAACTAGAAGGTCAAGGAAGATAACGCAGTATGATAGGATCCGGTGACGCAAATCCTCAGGTCAGTCCAAATCGCAGGTTTGTATATTGCCTCGCTAGTTCATCTGCTTCTTGAACCACTGTATTCTTAGATCCTTTACCGCTCACCAATTTCAAGGATCGCCCTAATCGAAATTTCGAGATACCCAATTAAAATCCCAATTCGGAAGACTCCTCTGAAAGCCACTCAACTCCGCAAGACTCTATGCCATACTATACAGACTCAAGCTAATTCCAGGTAGCACCCGAAGCTGCCGATTGCTCCGCCAGTCGAGAAGAAATAGCTATAACGCCGCATAGCCCAGAATGTATCTTGTACGTCAATTATGTCCCAGATCCCTAGCTGACTTCTGACTCTAGACATTAACTGAATGTAATCCTTAGCCTTTTGGGAACAACAGCTTATCTGGAGCAAGGGCGTTGAGCACGAATGGACATCTCCACGTCATCGGTTTCTCGGGCATCTGTTGCGTATAATACCATCCCTCTCTCAATAAATATTGACACCTTGAATAGAACTGCACAAAATTGGCACATGATTTACGTAAGCAAGCCTTTGCAGTCAATGAGTCCTCACTTTGCATAGGCATAGATTCGTCATGACACGAAAACCCTAACGGAGTTGGATAGGTCTTGATAATAAAACAGGATTAGGACTCTGAGAGCTTAAGCAAGCGATGCAGGGTGATTCGAAGTACGATTAGAATTTTGACAATCATCATGGATGCAGATAAAAATCTCGCTAACGCCGTCGTGGGCCATGCAATATTTAATTTCGCGCATCCTACAAATACATTCTCTACATGACATGATACACGGGTTATCAGAATGTCGGCATTGGATGTCCAGTGCTGTAAGGAAATGATCATCCTCCTAGAGGATTGACGACGTGAAACCTATTCGTCGTGTCTTGGTTCACTTGAGTCCTCTCCACACAAGCTATTTATGGAACGAGTTACTTTTGTTAGTACAAGAAATTTACCCACATGTTCATCCTTTCATTCAAATATAACAACTCTATTGCACCAATGAAATACGATATGGAAGGTGTTGACTTGACGATGCTGAGCAGGGTGAGTATTGGGTACTGACCTCCCAATACAGTCCACACAATCGCAAGAATAATTTGTCGCAAGTGAAGTAATGAGACGCTGCACAGTAACAGAAAATAAAGCAGAAGTTGACGGTGAAGCTAGGATAATCTGATATAACTTACTCCGTGGTCGACGTTGAATGGTAACACAAACATGAACCTGGGTGAAAGAAAATATCAACAATAGAGTTGTAGTACAGGTACTCACTGCACAGCAGAGAAGGTGGTAGCTGCATACGAAGACATCGTTGTAGACCCCTCGTCCAGTAAGAACGTGCGCTTTGAGGTGGGCCACGAATGTAGCGACAACGTATTCACAGCCTAACAGGGAACTTCTCACGACGAGTTAGTCCTATGCGCGTCGTATGTGCAATTTATTTGTTACCCAAAGGTGTATCATGGCGAAAGGTGACTAGGTGGAGAAAGCATAGGGATTGACAACGTCGATTTCGGTCAGACGATGGGAGAGAATCGAATAGAGTTTCCGATGACGGCTTGAATGATATTCACCCTCACTGGTGGATATTCAGGGAGCTGGGCTTGCAGGAACTGCGATTTCTTAAAAGGCTTCGTGCGTACATGTTCCCCCTTCCTCTTGATATTCGGCATGATACGGGAGTACCATGTTGGAGACGATGCCCTGCCAAAATCAGCTCGTGGTTAGCTCCCATGGGTGAATGAAATTCAGTTCCTGACTGATTCTTTGACCTAGTGCTCCGTCTTCAAAATGGGTCCCTCCCCTTCAAAACCTTCCCATAGCGATACTTCATGATTATCTGATCCTCCTCCTCCAATGTGCAGCTTAAATGACGATTGCTGAACGCCCGTGCATGGGTGAACATTATGATTTGAGTGTAGTGTAGTTTCGGTGGCTAAGAGATTATTTCCTTTATATCTCCCTTTTTCATCTGGAATGACGCATTCTGTGCCACTTCCACAGTAGAGATAGTGTTATGGTTTGGTTAGTTTGACAAGCAATCGGTTGGCCGAACCCTGCGAAATTCGACAAGGGTTTGAGGCGGAGTCTTTTGTATGCCAGGGCGAGTTCAAATCCGTAGGCCCGGATGAAATTAGCAAGCCTCAGACAAGATGGTGGTGTCTACATAACTTGTTTAGCCTGTAATCTTGCTTGGCCCTTGCTCCCTCGCGATCGTCAGATGCGTCCTGATCTGATCGCCTGCTCAAAAGCCTATTCTTGTTTGGGACAGGACGTATCATCTCATCTGTGCTAGGATAACAGATAGGGTGTTGCTATTATTGGCGTGACATCCATCTGATTTCATTCTAAGCTATGTTGCATGGCAACACCACGCAGCCAAAACTATTTCCCGTTTTCCATGCCGCAGCCTATCCTCAATGATATGTCAAACTGCATGCTCAGTTCACTTGCCTGCGAGGTGCAACGTGTGCGACTCCATGCTCGATCGAAAGCAAGGCCAATGCACATTCTTCCCTCACTTATCTAGAAAAAGGTGATGAGTCGCAGGTGTGAATGTGGGAAGTCATGACATCCAAGTTAGAGTAAATAAGTCCCGCATTTGCTTATCCTGGAGATCACAACCCACCACCCATGAGCCAAAGCTTTAGATTACGAACACCTTACGGCGGTTCTGAGTCCAATCTCGTTATCTCACTTGATCTCGGCACTACTTTCAGCGGGGCATCTTGGGCCTTG
>WSTZ01000719.1:0-11403 GCA_019632295.1 Tulasnella sp. 418
TTCAAGGTTCAGGGTTTCAGCCGAACCGAACCGGTGGTTCGGTTCAGGGTTCGGCCCAAAAGGGCTCCGAACCGGACCGAACCGAACCCCGGCATCACTAAATTATCAACCACAGCTCCGGTATTATGCGCGAAAGAGGTTACGTTCCCTCTCATTCCCGTCTTGAGAAGTTGATCATCGGCAACGGCATGACGGCGAACAGGATACATCTTGAACAGGTAGATCCGGGGGTGGTGACGTGCAATCAACATCTGCTCAGCTATTGTGAGGGCCTCCAATTCTTCGGGGATACGACCAATCCACATGTTGTTGGCGAGAGAATAGCTTGGTCATTGGCCCTTCCTAATGCTCTGCAGGCAGGTACTGCACAACATCACCCTGTTGCCGTTGCTGACAATGCCTTTGCCCTCCAATAGCATGCCATTCGTGAGATGATGTGCCGGATGGGGTTTGGAGGGATGAAGTACATGTGGATTCGGTAGGTCTTCGATCTCGAGTTCGGTCACCTCTTTACTGAACATCTCTCTAGCACAAGATGCACAAATTGACTGGCGCAGTGCTTTATTGCTGGTGGCGTTAAGAAAGTCTCGATGACATCCTATTTTCTCCTCGGCAGTTGGTACCTCCATGAATCGTAACGGGTCCCGTGGGTCACCCATGCGTTCGGCTAGTCCAGGCAATGGTCCTTCAGCCGTCACTAGCGTTGCCTTTGGCCGTTTACGATGTCTCTCTTGGGTCCTTCTCTCTGTTACGGTTGACTTAACTCTTTCACGTTTTGCTTCAATTATGGGAGCCATTATCTGTTTCACTACATCGGGAGCGAAGGCGCGGAGGGCTTCGTAAAGCCCTACTCGTGTTTTGCGCACATTTGATGGGATCGTTCCTTTGGGGAACTGGTCTATTATTTCTGATATAGTCAAGGTATCGAGCCACAGAGTATCCATTGGGGGAGCGAAAAAAAGTGTGAGTTTATTCTTCTTCGCGGTGTGTTGCTACACTCCAAAAAAAAATCTCCCAAAACAATCCCAGATTTCCGACCTCAGCCCTCAACCTGATACACGGTGCTATTTCCAACGACTTCAACCGCTGATCTCCACTGCAACGCGCGGATGCTCTCCACCACAATCCGTGTGGACCCTCTTCCCTGCTTTTCCAACCAACCGCCGGTCACCGTTGCAGCTCCCGCTTCCATAAACACAATCACATAACCCCGGAGATTGTCGGTGCCTCGTTCAACAGCTAGAGTGCAGCGGGTTCCTGCCTCGATTTGGCTCACTTGACTGCAATGTCTCTCGGAATCAGTCCAATGCACCCCTCCCTCAAGTTGTTGAATAATATCGATGGCGAGTTCACGGAGCGGATGACCAACCTGAAACATTGTGAAACCGGATCACATAGGGGTTTTAACTCGAGTCGGTAAAGAATTGAATCAGGTTGCATGCTCACCGTAAGTTTTTGTCCCCCAAATTCGATTGAGATAATCTGTGACATAGCTGAAGGAGCTGGCCTAATTGTCAATGAGGAGATATAAAGAGAGGTGTTAAACTAGTTAGGATGTTAGATCTGTACGTCTCCTCAGCATTATGTACAAGTACTCCCTAATTTATACTAACCAGAAAGTAGAGCGTGATCTTGCCTGCTATCCGACAGAGTGCCGTTATCTTGCTTGCGATCCGTGCCAAACTCCTCTTCATTCAGGCGCTTCCGTCTCTACCGTTTCATTCCGTTTAACTTTTGGTTCCGTACTTACAGCACTTGAAAGAAACAGCGTTGGATCTCATCCGTCCTGTGAAGCAAGACCCATTCCGGCTCCCGAATACCCTGGAAAACCCTTATCACCCACTTATTGGAGCCGTTTATTCCGTGCGGAAAACATCTGTATGCATCCATTGATACACAATGCATGTGAGTGGTTGAAATTTTTGCCTGCTTGGGCTGCGAAATTCCGCTATTGACGTTTTGGGATCTTACAAACCCGCTTCCGCCGATTTTTTCAGCTCACCACTCCCGAAATCCGACTTCCGATTTGTATCAGGTCTTTAACAACCATGGTCGTATGCGTGATGCGATCTTTTCGCTGTGATGGCTTAAATAGCACTTGCTCTGCTCGTCTCTAGATTGCTCACAACCCCTTCCAATTCCCTTCTTGGTTTCGCTCCAATGGCTCCTCACTCAACCCGTGCTTCCACCCGTGCCGCTGAAAATAAAATTACCCCACCTCCCATTGCTAAGCGCTCTTCAACTGTTGCGGAAGTTCTTAATACTTTCATTTTGGATTCAACTTCGGTCGCTCCTTCCTCCGCATCGCTCGAACCCGCCTCCCCGCTCCATATTCCCTCTCCGGAATATAATTCCCCTGGTATGTAACGATGCATGTGATGGTTTATTCTTGGCACTGACTTGCATCATAGGTGACGGTCGAGACTTGGATGAAGACCGTGAAAAGGCAATGGATGCCAATTCTGAAGATGAAAATGATCACGGTACGTGACTGTGCTTACCTTATCTACGTTTTGGTTCTGACTGAGACTTCAAGAAGTGGCAACTCCTAGTAGCCCCCTCCAACCAGCTTCTCCAACTCCGGGCCTTGATGTGCTTCTGGCGTTTCTTAACGAGGATCCCTACTTTTTGGGCGTTCCTGAGCATGGATTTGGTGATTTGATAGCTTGGGTCCGGGATGGCAGCACCAGATCTATCATTGCAGTACCTAAAGAGAAAGCGTCCTCGGCCGGTGCTTATCTGGAACCCGTGGAATTTTGTATAGTCGGTATGTATTTTCTGCGATCCGCTACCGGCCCTCCGAGTATTCTAATTGCGCTATACAACTATTAGGTCAAATCTCTGCCACAGGTAACTTTTTATTGCCAGATGGTGGCTGGTCCGAGACCGGCCTTTACAAAACGCCTTTTGCAAAGGCGTCTGCTGCATTTAACCTTGAAGCTGCCGCTGGCCTTCCGCCGTTCGCTCGGATTTGGGATAATTCAGTCCAGAATGTGCGCCATGTTCGTGCCTCAGCGGCTGCGACAGTTCGTCCAGATGGGATTCTGAACTCGGCTGGGGGGTTTCTTTGCCTTGAACCCTCCATGAAGTTTTCATGGCAACTGTTTGAGAAAAAGGTGAGATTCTTATTTGTTGCCTCACACGTCACGGTTGTTTATGAACCTTTTCAGAATGATGATGATTCGGTTGATGATAATGACGGCTGCGATAATGGTAAGAACTTTGCTACCCTGTTGCTTTCGGGTTTCTTATGCAATCTGCTAGATGGTCAACCGACATCAGCGGCAGGCTTTTCTATAGATAACTGGCCTGTCTCCTCTCAAAATAGAGAGCATCTGGAAGATATCAAGTCTAGCCATGTTGCCCGACCTTTTCCTATGTTCAGCAAAACTCGACAACTCATTTCTCCAACTGAATATGAGAACCAAATCGGTGCTGTCGTTCTCGTTTACTTTACCGTGCGCGCATGGATGATTGGGAACAACAAGGACAAAAAGGCACAGTTCAAGGCGGAGGTTCGCCAGGTGCACACCCTCATGCATGCGGTAGAAGAAGTGAAGCCAAGATCGGTCACAATCCGCAAGCGGGCTCATGTCGACGCTTTCTTGTCTCGCTCAAACACTAATGCAACGGCTGGCCCTTCAAAGCCATCTAAACACTTCAAGAGATCAAAGTAACGTCAGCTTACTCCGCGGCCTACTCATTCTCCACCGTGAATTGCGGACTCTGCGGCCCATTACCACCGTCTCCTTGGTGGCTTCCTATGTATCTCAGCTTCTCCTACTTTACTCTCCCACACATTATTTCTACCGTCTCCTTGGTGGCTAACACAGACTACCACACTGACATCAGCGTCGTGTCTTTCGTACCCCCATCAGCGAATGCTTGATTGGGCTGGTTATCATTTTCTTGACTTATAATTGATACCTCCTTTTTTTCATTCTCCACAACTCTGGTATCTCGTTTATTACGCGCGTCGCATGTCGGCGATCTCAGTATGCAAAAACAATGTTTGTGTCACAAGTGCTGGCTTATGGATGTGTTGCAAAGACGTGGTTGCGTTGCTCGGATGTGACTGCATTGTCAAATCTGTTGTCGGTGTGCTTAGATCAAAAATTCGTTTTGCTCTCTTTGTTGGGTGCTATGTTTAGCAGCTCTGTCTGTTATGTGATTTGAGGTGTTAACATTGATATCGTGCTACATTCATCAAAAGTGACATAATAATTTACATGCCCTCAAGTGCCAACATTCCGAAGATTAGCCTGTATGGGCTCCCACTGTGTTGCTTTGGATCTTTAGGACAACAGTACTTCGGACTTGGCCTCAGATTGATGCGTCTTTTGTTCGCAATTCTCCAGCTCGTTATCATGTCTCAAGCATGTCGCATGTCTTTCGATCAGGTAGCAATCACTGTTGGTAACTTACTGTAAGTCCGCTGCTCTCATTGTATGATATGTCTCACAGACCATCGGTAATCACTTGCAGCTATCAATCTACGACGTATGTGACGTCTGCATGTAAGTATACACTCGCTTCATCTATCCTGAACACTCCTCTGATAACCTCTGTAGCACAGTGGGTCACGGAGATTGCCTGTCGCATTTCGCTATGTTCACCATGGGTATAGCGAGATGGTTCCTATACGTGTGTGGGGCTCAGAAGTTAATATTTCTACACTATTCCGCGCCTAGGAATTTTTGGGTGACACGCGGTGTATATTCTTTCCCGTTCTGGTCTCGAGGAGCTCCTGAGCCACACGAACTATCTACTTTTGCATACTTAACCTTTTCCGCATACATCCATATTCCATAACAGGATGTAACTCGGTAGAAAAATGCAACTCATGTGACGGGCAAAGGGCGGAATGCAATGCAGTGCCGTATCTTCATACACAGCGGGTAAGAGGTCGGTGGTTCCTGTTTGAGTATGTTCACTGCTTTTCCGCGCAACACTTCCGCGATCGATGATCTCTACGAAACCTCTCCTTTCAACCTCCTCATTTGCTCGTTCCGTTGTACCCGATTCTTGTAACATTTGGAACTCCGTGGTCGGGATCATCTTAGAAACCTGTCGTTCCGTGAAACTAGTCCTTTCGTCTTCTGAATTGCTCGCTTCAGGCACTTGTTCCGTTCACCTTCTCCAATGCTCGATCCATCATCTCTGGATATTGTAACGCCTTGTACCGGCTTCCCCTTTACCCCATCATCTCAGGAAATTGTAACACCTTGTACCCGCTTCCCCTTTACCCCGACTTCCGCGCAACCGTGATTTTTCTTCCGGATCGTCTGCAGTGTTGGTGATAAAGCCTGATCCCTTTCACTGAACTTTTTTTCTCGACTTCGAGAACTCCTCTACGGTTCACCTTTTCCCATCCTTCTGACTTCGAAACCTACTCCTTCGACTTTACCTTTGTAATCCTTCTTCATGTCTCTCCAATCCACTCCCCCGGAGATCCTGCTCATGGTCGTCGAACGCATGGAGAATCGTCGCGATGCGGCGAATCTAGGAAAAGTAGACAAGTGAATGGGAGCAATCTGCCAAACTGTATTATTCAAGAAACTATCATTGAAAATCCGAGCGATGAAGAATGCAGACTTGGCGCTGGCCGTAGTAATATTGTCGAACGAATCTATCAGAAACCTGGTCAAATGCGTCAGTGTTCAAGGCTACCCATTCTTTTGCGCTCGAAACGCGCAAAGGCTTCGCGACACAGTGATTAGCCTCCCAATGTTGCTCTCCCTCACCTTAATAGGCACTGGTCATCAATTCAACAGCTTCAACGTACCTTCGGATAGGCTCCGCACGTTCAACTACATCGATAACTGTTTCAGTCGATCTTCTCCAGACCAAATACTTAAATTCGTGTCGCAGTGCCCAAAACTGTTGGAATGCGTCATCTCCACCACTAATGGTGCGGCCGTTTCTCATCGTGTACAACAAATACCGGATCTACTCTCAAAGCTGCGCTCGTTGCACGCTCCTTTGAGTGTGTTTGAGGCGGTCATCCCCAGAACTTCAGCTATAACAAGACTCTCGGTTGACATGGCAGCAGGCTTGGCGAGAACCTGGTTCGACAGTGGCATTGAACAACTGATCTCCGACAGTATGTTGGAAAGATTGGAAGTTCTGCTTCTCAGCAACATAAACCCATCCCCAGAGTTTCTGCGCTCACTGGCTGCAAACGGAAAGCATTTGATGTATCTCGAGTTCTGTCTGGATACAAGCAACGTAAGTTATGTATTTTTCTACTGTACACTGTTGACTGATTGAATGCAATATAATAGAAATTATGGAGAGGGTTGCTGGACATCATTCTGAGACTCAACCTACGAGGTGTTGGAATAGGACTGCTCGGGGATAACGACTGGTGTGCCGAACCTTATTACATTAATCTTATGGAAGAGAAGGCCGACCTCGTGGAATACTTGGTCGAACGTACAGAGGTCGTGAAGGCTTGGATCTCCGTGCTACATCGCACCAGAGCTTGGAGTCGAGAGACCGTTGATGACGTGTGGGTTGAGGAGGAATTTTTACCTATGTGGTTTTGGTACAGGGCGTGAGCTTACTCATGATAACTTGCTTCGGAAACCACGGTGTTGAATTTTCCTTCGTTGCTTCTCGAACCTCTGGGTTCAAAATCTTTTTTACCATCCTATTGACCCCTTGTACGCCTCCTTGTTGTATTGTTGTTGAACAACATGCCTCCATGATCATCTGGTGCTTCGCCGTTTCTTACACTCAGATACGTATGGAATGCACTTATTGCATACAGGACGTCCAAGTTCTTCTCAGAAATGTCCGAATGTCCATTGGGCCATTGAACTGATACGACTCTACCCTACGCCCATGCAGCACCTTCCAGGGACCAGCTTTGCAATTATTGCATGCAGCACCGTCGGAGTTTCCTCCATCCCTGTTCAATCGGACATGGCACTTATTGCATACAGCACCGTCCATGTTCTTCTCAGAAATGTCCGAGAGTTTCCTCCATCCCTATTCAATCTGACATGGCACTTATTGCATACAGCACCGTCCAAGAAATGTCCGAGAGTTTCCTCCATCCCTGTTCAATCTGACATGGCACTTATTGCATACAGCACCGTCCAAGTTCTTCTCAGAAATGTCCGAATGTCCGAACTTGCATTTACTCCATTCCAGTTCTATTTGACAATTGGATTTCTTCTCATTACGCCATTTTTTATGTCCATTGGGCCATTGAACTGATACGACCTACCCTACGCCCATGCTGCACCTTCCAGAGACCAGCTTTGCAATTATTGCATGCAGCACCGTCCGAGTTTCCTCCATCCCTGTTCTCTGACATAGCACTTATTGCATACAGCACCGTCCAAGTTCTTCTCAGAAATGTCCGAATGTCCAAACTTGCATTTCCTCCATTCCAGTTCTATTTGACAATTGGATTTCTTCTCATTACGCCATTGAACTATTCAACATTTCAATCTCTTCTCTTACACACTTGAGTTAATTCTGAGATTCCTCCATTCCAGTTCTATTTGACAATTGGATTTCTTCTCATTACGCCATTGAACAATTGAACAATTGCATCTCTTCTCTTACACACTTGAGTTAATTCAGAGTTTCCCCCATTCCAGTTCTATTTGACAATTGGATTTCTTCTCATTACGCCATTGAACTGATACGACTCTATCCTACGCCCATGCAGCACCTTACAGGGGGCCAGCTTTGCAATTATTGCATACAGCACGGCCCGAGTTGCCTCCATTTCTGTTCAATCTGACATTTGGGTTTCTTCTCTCTGGTAGGGAGATGCCGCACCTTAGCAGTTTCCTCGCTATCTGAATGGCCAGAGTGGAGGGGTTCAGTGACATCATCGGAGTGCGAAATGACATCATGCCATGAGTTTGCCCCGAGTCAAGTTTAACCACTTGAACAGGATTACCATCTCCACGCTCTCCCATAATCATTGCTCGAACATGAGCAAACGCAGATTGAACCTGATTAACAACCTGGCTCTACCAACTCGGTAGTGTCGGGATATACCTAGAGTTTGCGCGCGTTTTGGTTGTGGTTTTACATAAATGGCGAAGTGGATGTGATATCCTTGGAGATATCCATCTATTAGGTCCTCATCAAACGTAACATCGGAGTACAGAGGGTTATGCTGAGTCAAGAATCAAAGAGCCCGAAAAATGGGCCTGATATTGCGACGCCTTCTGGTCCACTGGGTTCGCAAGTGGAATGCGTATCATCCTTCTCCTCTGCTGCTTTGGCCCGTTATACGAGGCCATACAATTGAGCTAGCAATGGATGGTCTGAGCAGACTGCCTATATGAAGTGTCATGACATGCGATTCAAAACCGTGGGAGTTGGATAAAGAATTGATCTAGCTGGCATTGCTAACTTCAACGAATGCGCAAAAATGCGACATCGCTCTTCATACATATCGAGCATCGTTTCGAAGGAAGAGGACGATGAGACCTGGTCTCCACGAGATCTGCAATCGGTATACTGCGATCGATAACTCATTTTTCCCTCGGCAGGCCTCTCGTGCTATTCTTCGCAAGTGGCATGAACTGAAACTGGGTCTATGTATGTGTTGCAAGAAAGGACTGGCGCTGTTCGGGTATGACTGCATTGTCAAATCTGTTATCAATCATGTTGTTCCGTAACACAAGCGGATGACCAACCACATTGTAAAGGGGATCATTTGAACCCATGTGGAGGACAGAGCTTGTCGTTTGCAATGAAGGGTGTCAAGGGAGAGATGATTCTATAGTGAAGCGGGTACTGAAGGGAGAAATGTGCGTTTTCCTCATGATGCGTCAATTTGCCACTACCTGCATCGACAACTGAGAATAACTTGAAACGGACTCTTCCTTGGCGCGATTAAATTCGGTCGCAATTGCGTTCATCATAATTCGTTCGAAGTGCTCCTCAGACGGAAGATTCTGTCACTATTTGCGTATCCGCTCTTCCGCCTTCCGCCTTTGCTCTGCCCACACCGCTTCCACCTTTGAAGGTCTAGGGAAGGTCTCTCTCCAGTCTCTCTCCTCTCTTTCTACCGTCTTCTCATTGGCTCATTGGTGGGTACTCTCTCCTCACTCTGATTGCTCCGTTCATCTCAATACCTTCATACCATTACCAAATCTCTGCATCCGCCTTTGCTCTGCCCACACACCGCTTCCACCTTTGAAAGTCTAGGGAAGGTCTCTCTCCAGTCTCTCTCCTCTCTTTCTACCGTCTTCTCATTGGCTCATTGGTGGGTACTCTCTCCTCACTCTGATCGCTCCGTTCATCTCAATACCTTCATACCATTACCAAATCTCTGCATCTAGGTTTCTCAACAATCAATCATGCCTGGCCACTATATTCCCTCTGAACTGCTGCTGATGATCATCGAAACTATGAACGATCGCCACAGCACCGTGATTATGGGGTTGGCGAGTAAGCGAATGGGCACGATCTGCCGAGTCGTGTTATTCAGGAACATTTCCGTCGACGTGGAGCCGATGAACAATAGGCGCCTAGAGGAGGCTATAGAAATGCTGTCAAAGGAATACATACGACATCTTATCAAAACAATCACCATAAAAGGTTGGCCCGTCCTTTACCCCGGCTTGGCCAAAAGACTTCGCAACATCGTCGTCGACCTACCGATGTTGCTCTCCCTTACTTTGGAGGACACTGCTCATCGATTCCAGGATAACAACATACTGTCGCTTATGCTCAAGAAATTCGTCTACAGAGACAACTGGTTTAATCGTTCATCGTCGGATGAGCTCGTCAAGTTCATTAAGCGTTGCCCTGAATTGCTAGAGATCCACATCTCGACAAGTAGCGCGGAGAAGGTTTCTCAGACCGTCAATGACATCCCGGATTCACTCGACAATTTGGAATCCTTGCACGCGCCTTGGGAGGTTTGCGACGCCATCGTGCCAAGAGCGGGAAATCTGAAGAGGCTATCGATCAATCGAACCTCGATCAATCGAACCTCAACTTGGTGTTTGGACAATGGTGTGGAACACCTAATCAAAGGGGAGATGTGGAAGAACTTAACGGTTCTACTCATCAGCAACATCCATGTTACTTCCGACTTTATGCTCTCAGTCGCGAAGAACGGTGGTGCTTTGGAATATCTCGAACTCGAATTAGACACCACAACGGTAAGTGGGCTGAACTTTGCGTGAAGTTGTTCCCTAACTCTGTAACCCATGGTAGGATTCGTGGAGAAGCCCGTTTTACGAGGTTTTGAAACTCAATCTACGCGGGATGGGGGTTAAAATCGTGGCGGATCAAGACTGGACCGCGGGGACGGATTTTACATTCTCAATGTTGGAAAAGGCCGAACTCATTCGGAGCTTGATCGAACGAACCGGATTGCTCAAAATGTGGATCCAGGTGCTGGGAAGCACTACAGCCTGGAGCCGTACTGATGAAAACGAAGAATGGGTTAGGGAGGAGGGGTGGGTAGCTACTTGGTTTTGGTCGGAAGAATAACTTTTCCAAACCGATTTGCCGTGACTGTGACACATCTTGGAATATCCTAATATAGCGAAATATACGACATTGTGCCTCTTGAGGTGCTCGACATGAGGGGTGAATGCGTTATTCGATTGTTGCGGGTCACCTTGTGCTATAATACCTTGGACGAGCAAGGTGCCTGCCGGCGAAGCGCGGCCCCTTCTCTAGTAATGAATAACTGCGAGGCCGGCTGGACGTCTCGGTTTGAACTGAAGCAGGCACTGTTTGTCCTTGATTGTATCCAACCCAACGGAAATATCGACGCAAAGACAACGCACGTGGGAGACGCCCTGATCGATGGGGCCGTGCATCGATCTTCTGGCCGATATGGGGTAACGCACCTTGTTGAAGGATCCGAGCAGCGACTTGGAGACTCTTGCATCTTGCTTGCATCTTGTTCTAACCGTATCGATGTATTCAAAGTTAATATATTGTTCTATCTAAATACAATGACGACATGTCTATGATGAATATCATTCGATGCGTATCCCAAGAGCTATGCAAGCCCAAATGACTAAGGGAAGTACAAACATCCGACGATGAGCCCAGTGTATAGGGTGGTATCGCAAAGGACGGGAAAGAGATATTCAGGTGAGATGAAGAACGTGTCACGATCTGTTTCCAAGTAGGAACAGGTGTTTCATGCTGGCGAGCTGAAAAGTGAACACTGCATGAGAGTAGGTAACAAAGAAATATTGCTCAAAGATGGTTGACCACGACGTTGATGTTTAACTTTCACATACCAATCGCTTTTTCCAACGTCTGTTCAGTCTTGATTGACAAGTTCCACGCTTGTTGTGGTACAAAGATCGCAGGTTAGTGGCATTTGCAATACTTTTGCTTATGATAGCAGGTTGATTTATACCGCATTAAATTGCTCCAGGTGTTGATGCATGTCCA
>WSTZ01000072.1:0-14370 GCA_019632295.1 Tulasnella sp. 418
GTGAGCCTTGAGGATGGGATGGGATGGAGAATAACCGGTCTATCGGTCCCGCACGCGTAGAAATTTCTTCACCAGGTCAAAAACAAGGGCAGAAAAGACACAACATCTCTATCCTTTGGGTGGACGGTTCGTTCCGTCCGGTTTTCATTTTAGAGCCGCACGACATTGATCTCATGATCGGAAATAGGGTACAACGTACACGTACATTACATTCCGAAGATGACTACCCATCCACACAAACCTTGAGTATAAATATCATTTTTGAATGAGTATCTTTATAAAGACCCAAGGTGACTGCCGAGAGAGCTAATCAAGTTTCTCCCTTCTGCTTCCTCTCCTTTTCGTATACCCTTGAATAGCATCTCTGCTCGAAATGAACAACACGAACACAGACCCCCCTCTAACGTATGGTCAAAGCACAGGCATGGTGGTGAGTTCTGATATGTATAATGCTAGCCCTTACAATAACTAATCAATAGTTCCATAGTTGAGCGTAGAAGCTGGTTTCTTATCTGCCTTTGCGGTCACCATCTTGCTAATTGCGATCCTTGTATGACCGTTCCTCGCTATCTCGGTTGTTCAAAGCTAACCCGGCACTTCATATGAAGAATATAACTATCAAGAGGAGACTAGTCCCTAATGGAGAGATCCCGCCATTCTTCCGTAACCAGCTGGATTATCTCTTCTCAATCCTGCTGTTCAACGATTTAGTCCAGTCTGTGGGCTATGTAACCATTATGGCTTGGATCAGGGATGGACAAGTGACTCCCGGTCCACTCTGCACTGCTCAAGGAGTATTCCAACACGTTGGCGAAGTGGGAACATCACTGGCAACACTTGCCATTGCAATTTACACCTTCAAGTCATTGATGTTTCGTTGGAGCATCCGCCATACAGAAAGACCATGGCTGATGCCGTTGGTAGTTTTTGGCTTGATATCGTTATTCCAGCTCTTAATGACCGTAATACCGGCTGAAGGATTATATGACGACGCTGACGAGCCATTCTATGGAGTTGCTGGATATTGGTGTTGGGTATGTTTTTGACGTCGATATATCGAGGCCCTGACGTTCTGATATGTTGACCGCAGATCACAAAGCGTTACAAAGGGGAGCGACTTGGTTTGGAGTACGTAATCTTTTGGTTCGTCGCCTTGGTAAATATCATCCTCTATATTCCATTGTGCCTCGCCCTTCGAGGCAACCTGGTGGTAGATCCACCTATCAATCCTACATGGTGGCGAATATGCTCAGTTACCTGGAGGTCGGTTCGTTATGAGGACACGTGGTCTCTCAGCTCAGATGGGAGATTCGACAGGTACGCTTTACAAATGCTCGCATACCCGATTGTATACAGTAAGTATTTTGACAGATATCGCAATGAAACCTCTCACATCTTGGCTCCTTAGTAATTCTGATCCTTCCCTCGTCCATCAATCGCTGGGGTTCAGCCAAAGCCACGAACTGGCCAAGCGCTATGTCCTTTTTTGCCTGTATCACGCTTGGGCTTTCCGGTTTTGTCAATGTTATCCTCTACGTCACTACTCGACCTACCCTTTTGCCGTTCCACGGCTGTTGTGCTCGAACGGGGCTGGTTGATGATGGTGATGAGGAGCAGATGATCCAAACTGAAGTCGTGATCCAAACCAACCCCACAGAGGACACGGGAGCCCGTAGCAGCCAACAGCCGTCAGCAAGAAACAGCATGATTGTCCCTGTTATCGAGGAGTCCGGACCGCATCCTCAACTACCTGCTCGTCCCAATCCAATGCTCGACGACGATTCCTCTGCAGAAGGGGTTCCGCTTCCGGCCATTCCTGAACGTGGTTATGGTCCTAATGTCGTCGAAACATAATGTTGCACCTGGTTTCCAAGTTCGGAATTCCAATCGGATTGTTGTCCTAGGTTATACCAAGTATTGATCCGTGACATGTGTTCATATGTATTCTGGTTTGTTAGTTTTGTCTCTTTTGGTGTTGAATACCACGTATCGGGCGTTAGACCCAGACCTTTGAATTTTTTATACAATGTAGAATAGCCATGACATCTTATCCTCATGCATCTATCCAAATTCTGAGATGAATATAAGAATGTGCGATCCCAATGCCGTCAATTGACATATTAGATAGTCAAGAAACATTTCAAGTCCGCCCGGGCAGGCGTGAGCAAATCGCAAAGTGACGGCGATTGGTGCATCCTGTCTAGTAAAACTGGTGACCTAATCATGTTTCGTTGTTGATTTACTACCCATATCTACCAATAATAAATAGAGACCACCATTTCATGGTCGCATTCCAATATCAACTCTACAGAAGCTTTGGAACCAAGACCAAACCAAGCGTTTATCCGCGCTCCGTACCTTTGGGCGCGGCCCAAGGGATAAGTGCATATCGACGTTCCTTTTTGGATGGCGATTCGTGAAAGAAGATGTACGAGGACTTGAGAGGAGATGTGACTGTTGAGCGGCTGTCTCGACATTCCCTTTCGGGCAATTCGGAAGACCTATTAATCTTGGCTCTGTGAGGCGAAACGTACACAGACGGTGGCTTTGTAACTAAAGGGGTGGTCTGCATAAATCAAGCTAAATAAGTAGAGCAGCGATGACGAATAAGGGAAATGCTTACTTCGCTGAACCTATCCAAAACGGGCGAAATTGGCTTAGGGCTTCGGAAACCCCCTGTCACCCAAGAAGGCGTCCTCGGAGGGGTCCTAAGCATTTCTTCATGTGCAAGCAAGCTTTTCCTACTTCGCATCCAGTCTCCGAATACTGATCCCTGTGGTGGAGTCAACGGCGTGGATATCGGTAGAGATGACGGGTTTTTGGGAGGTTTGAGTGTGTTGATCCATACGTCAAGACGACGAGACATGGAATAGAGCTTGAAAACCCAGACGAGAAAGGCGAGTAAGAGAATGATAATGGAGCTGAGGGTGATTATATTTCCAACTGAGTAGACACCTGCGTCCCCACGTTTTTTAGGATCATGGTCGTTGGGTTCGGACCTTGGCAAGAGCGATACTGCAGCAAGCTGCACCGCGTTTTTGAATACAATAGCGTAGGAATGCGCATCGCTGCCCGCAGTCGTGATGGCTTCTTCACTCGCGTACGGAACGGAAGCAATCCATGTGAAAGTCAAGACTGAGATTAGGTAGAACATGACGAGAATGACGAGGCCACAGGCATCAGATGCGGTACGCTGTGGCATTGTGGGAGGGTGAACCCCTTTAGGCCGTGATTATCGTGGACGTGCTCAGGAGCTGTTGAGGGGGAAAAGAGAGATGATATCAGCTAGTCCTTCCGATCCAGCCCGGAGACGATGTTCCTGAGTAAAAAATGCGAAATGCACGCCGAACATTTGCTCAAATCTATGCAGGTTTGATGGTTCTCTTTGAAATGTAGTCCGTGCCGTTGCTCGGTTCTTTTGCTCGTTGCAGTCGATATTGAACTCAATGAGCTTGCCGAGATCATGCTGAGGGTTCGAAACAGGGACAGGGGCAACACACAACAACAAGCAGATAGCAATCTCACGGCTTGATTTCTACTTTGACCAGGCACATCCATTTTTGTCTCGATCCAATTAACACGACGTTTTAGATGTTTGGTGCATTTAGACCTTCTCCTGTAAGCCACGGTGGCCTTCTATGGTGAGTCTCGTCATTATCACGATGTATGAACTGAACATCAATTTTCAACAGGAAGGTTCCTTGGCGATTGTCTGCACCACGAAAAGCACGGCAGCGACAGAGACTAAGGGACGTTGATGAAGTGATAGAGACAGTTCGCCAAAGTGGTGTGACGTGTCGATCTTTAGTACGTGGAAGAGAAGCAGTGAAGTTGCTCGTTTAAATTGAAGTTCTTTTATTTTAGGACCTTGCACTCGCATTACCCAAACAACACGAAATGCCAGCCAAAGACAAATATACGGTGTTTTCTAGGAGCTCGAGAGGTTATAGAAAGGGTATTCATAAAGTGCCAAAGTGGACAAGGGTGAGTGATTTATTATAATACTCGATACAAACAGACGACTCTTGAGCCTAACACAATTATGTCTCATTTAGCTCACGCAACGGACAAATCCGCTTGGCTTCTAGAGAATGTTATTGCTCTTATCACATTTTTGAGTTTATTATCACGCAGATATACCGCAAAATCTCATAGGCGCTTCGTGTGCTTTTCGACTCGGGGAATGGAATGTCCACTGCGATAACCTGTCTCATCAGGGTCATACGTCTGTCAGAAGAATGCCTATCAGCACAAAATATCTCAAAATCGGTGAAATTATGAGATCACGTTCGGACAACTCCGTGTCTCTGGACAAAGTACTAATAGACACCGAGATGCCCCTCTGCACTCGTGTAGTGGGTCTCGTGATCGGTGAAACTGTAGCTTAATATCAGCTGGGCAGGGTCACGGGAGCAATTGCGTCTTCAAATCTAAACGAGGGCGTTGAATTCGCCATTCAAGGTTGCCGCTCTGACCCCTAGGACACGTCAAGTAAACTCTCAGCGGTGCTCACAGCTACCCTTTGTCTTCGGAGTGAATCTAGTCCTCATCGACGGTCTCGAAGGCGTCAAGAACCCGCAGTTAGTGATATCCCCGAACCTAGGCTCTGGTTCTCGATCTCCATTGCACTGGGGGGAAATGAACAGCCGTTAAGATCTCTTCTCCCCTCCCAACTCAAAATCGTTTGTGAGTGATAAGTTTGGCCCAATGACAAAGGAGGAAAGGCAAGTCACAAGAACTTGATCTCGGTGAAACTGACGCCTGAAACCGGGCATCTATGGTCACTTTTCACAGCGAAGCAAGTACTTCCTTCTTCTGTACCTGCGATTGCACCGTGACTATGGACCAAGGCCTCTATGGTTTGCATAAACGTTGCAGTAATATCAAGTTAAGCCGACAGCCCTACTTCTCTCGACAATGGTTGCAATGTGTCTCGAGAGTCTTGACATTGCTGGTAGGTTACTGCGCTGGGATGGAAATAGTTGCTGCGGATGTGCAACGATCTTATTGAAATGACGCCTTGTGTGAGGCGCAGCTGATCAGTGATTTGGCTGATTGCGAGAGAACATCTCTCCATCAAGAAGATGAGGTCGTTTGACAGATGGAGCTACGTTGCATTATTTGGTTCAGCTTTTCGAACAATTCTATCATTAGGGGTGCCTGAGTGGCTTGAGTCTACCCATATGGTGTCCTTGACTTCTTCTACTGACGTGTCATTGAATACAATGTAGACGGCCGTACCTTGCCCGAACGGTTCACTGAAAGGGGGGGTGCAACGTAGTGTTGGAATTTGAGGCACCAAGACAAATTAGGTGTGATGGAATATAAACCTGTTTGGGAAAGTTGTCCGAACACCTCCCACTGAGATCTCACGGAAGGCAACTCTTTCGCCCAATGGGATTACACGGTATAGATCGGCCCGATCAACATCGATGGTTGCATTGATGATAGTGTCAAAGCAACTGAATTGCAACAATCTGCTGTCGATCGCCTATATAATATTTTTGCTTGGCAATAAGGGATTTCTCAAGATGAGAGATCTAACTCGGTGGATTTTCGTATTGTCAACATCAAGGGTCGATTTTTACTATCCACCAAATACCGATATTTTAGAATAGAACGAGTTTCACTTTCTCCTTTACAATGAGTTGCATGAGGGCCTTTCCACCCATGCTCCCTTCGGGTCCTTGTCCCAATACAGCTTCAAAGACTTCTTTTCTGGTTTCGGGAATATCGAATAGAGTTCTCCTTTTGGTGTCTTGATAAGAGGAATCGAGTATGACGTGGGTTAGAGCGGATGTTTGGAGTGCATCTGTAAGATGAACGTATTAGTAATTCTGTTTCTGACATGTGATGGGCGGGGAATGGGATGGAGTGGGTGTGAATCATAACAAAGATAGAACACGAAGCACAGGTGTGAGGGGGAGGCTTCGTAAGAAAATACGATTTCCGGAATAATTATGATAAGGGAGGAGGGGGGATGAGGGAGGGTTGATTTAGAGTTGTGAATAACAAATAGTATGAGATACTCATTCAGGGTGGTAAGGGAGAAGGAAGGGGAGGGGCGTGTTGAAAGGCTTCCCAGCATTCGAAGGAGTTCTAATGAGGTGATCCTCACCTTTCGCTGACAATAGTTTCCCAATCCTATCCGGGGTTCCAACGCCGACTCCTATCTTTGTCTTTTGAAGGTATGAGATGTGATCGGTCAATTTGAAGTGTTTTGCGAATAGCTGGAATGAAAAAGAAATGGTAACTAAATAAGGTTGGCTTGGAGAAGAAAGTGCACAGACTTTTGCTATCTCGCCTCCTTTTTCACCTTTCATAGGCCGTAGGGATCTTGTAAGATCCGTGACCCGGAGTGCGGCCCCCGAGATGATCAAAGCAGTAGGGGACCCGTTGTGTTTGGGCTTTTGACGGATTCTGGTAGCTAGTTGAGGAAGGGCTGCGCTGCGAGAAAAAAAGAACATATGAGCCTGAACGTTCTTTGGAATACATGGAGAGACCCACTGGAGTTGATGAAATCGGGTAGGGTCTCGTCCGTCCGAGGACCCGTGTAAGATGATGTGTCAATGATACTTGATGCTTAATTTACCCGCCCCAAGGGTCAATAATGGCGATGTCGAAAAAAAAAAAAAGAAATCGTGACTGACTTGGGATGAGAATGTCGTCTAATTCCATCTGGGTCATATCCTTGAATACTTTTGTTTGCATAGAGGCCAAATAGCTGGAAATTTCCTCAGGTGATAGCAGGTTATTTTGAGATCCATTAATAGCATCGAGCTCCTCAGCGACTTTTCTCTTCTATGATAACGGATGAATATTACCAGGTACAAATGATTTGTATATCGGCTCGGCGCACCTTTGCCCGTTTCTCCTTTGCTTTCTCCTTTCGTTTTCTCTTTTTGTCGTTTGAACCGTCATTTTCAGTTGGAGTATTGTCTTCTATACCATCCCACTGTTCTTCTTCAGGATGAGTATCTAGGATGAATTCATCCTCTTCATCCGGTAAGCGAGGGAGAGGAGGTCTGGACTGATCGTCTAGGCCGTCGTCCGCATCGAGTGCCAAGTCGACATCTATCAGGAAATCGTCGTCTAGATCGTCACCGCCGCGGGGCGCCATAGGGTAGGAGAGAATAAGAAAAATCAATGTCGAATCGAGCCGAGGTCCGTGTGCTTCCGGGAATTGAAAGTTTTTTTTTTTCATGCGGAGTCAAACAACCCAACACAAACGAGAGTACCGGGTGTTGATAAGAAGAGGTGATCTCTCTCTCTTTCAAGCGATACACTCGCTTCCTTCTTCTTACACTGGTGCTGCGAGGCGGTGCGTAGTTGCTGACGTCTAGGGAGTTGGAGTGAATCTGACGGTTGGGTATATTATCCGACAAGCAGACGACAACTCATCGGAAAATCACGATCTTCGCCCTCTCTTTCTTCCCCTCTCCCAGCGACATGGACGGGGTCGACTTCGGTACATCTCCAAAGACACTTTTACCTTGCATCGCTGTTTCAATCACTCTTGTCATTTTCGCTTTCGCCATTCAGTCAGACGCACAATTCATAAACACCTTTGGTCGCTCTTCACAGCGACTTGAGGAATCATTGTCGTTGTCGTCTCCAGTGGTCCAACAACGATCCAAAGGTCGTTCAAAGCAACATCCTCCAAAGCAGTCAAAGTCTAAATCAAAACCAAAGCAGCGACGCAACAACAATCAACCGGCCCGTAACCCTCCCGCCATCAAACCAGCCAAGCAGCCTTCCCCTGCCCCCATTCACATTCCAGTTGATCATCATCCCACCCCATCTCAGCCAGACTCTCCACGCGTCAATCGCGTCTCAAACATTCTTCATTCCATTCTCAATCCACGCGCAGCTGCATACGAATATCGTGCACGCTATTACAATCCATTACCCGATCCGACATCTCACTCCGACTCCACAGTCCCGTCTCAGCTTAATCAAGAACCTCTCCCCGCACATTCACATGCCTTTGCGAATCCCGAACCATCTTCGACATCGAAGCAACCTTATGACGCATTCCTCGTATTGGATGTTGAAGCCACATGCATGCAAGGCAGTGGATTTGACTATCCAAATGAAATCATCGTGAGTTTTCGCTTCTTATTCCGACGCCCCGCTCTGAAACCTCATACTCGTTTCATCCAGGAATGGCCTGTCGTTCTGATGCGGTGGTCCGACAAGGATGAAACCGGAAGAGCTAGCCAACTTGTCATTGTGGATGAATTCAGGAGTTACGTTCGACCCACATGGAGACCTCAACTTTCTGAATTTTGCACATCTCTTACTGGAATCACACAGGTGGGTGCGATTCCGATGATGTTCTGCCCAATTTCACTCATTCTTTTCTTCACAGGACGACATCAACAACGCCCCCACTTTCCCAGAAGTCCTCTCCCAATTCGAGGGTTTCCTCCAAAAGCACAATCTTATTCCTCCTCCAACAGCACTTCTCACACCTCCCGCATCCCGTTGTTCTTCTCCTGCTCCAACAGAACCAGATTCTACCGCAACCAGCAGTGAACCTCCTTCTACATCTCCATCTCCACTCTTCTCACCTGTCATGTCAACCTCCTCCCTTTACTCTCCACCTCCCTCATTCTCAGCCTTGGCAAACCCCTCAATCATCGCAACTACCGAGTTTCACGGTTACCAAGATTCGCCAGCCTCGGATTACGATCCGGGTTACAACACTCCCAGATTCGCTTGGGCAACCGATGGTCCCTTTGATCTACGTGATTTTCGTCAGTATCCACTTCTCGCTTTTTATTATCACGTGATTGTTGACAGTCTCTTGATCCGCAGTTGTGAAACAATGCTTTATCTCTCAGATCCCCATTCCGGAATACTTCCTTGGAGATGTGATTGATGTGAGGAGAGTGGTTAGTGATTGGGTTGCACAAGGTGGTGATTCCACCGCAGTCATGGGAACTTCACCTTCGCCAGTGGTTGCAGTAAGTCACACACTTCTTTCATATGCACTTTATGTGGATCACTAAATCGATTCATTTATTCATGATCCGCAGCCTGTCGCTTCGCCTGTTTCTCCGCCTGTCAAGCCTACCCACCCAGGCCGTGCGATCGGTCATCGCAGAGTCCAATCTCTCAACATCTCTTCACAACTCAAGGCCCTCTCATTAGGTTCTTTCTCCGGTCGGCAACATAGTGGAATTGATGTAAGTACAAACTGCGGTTTTCTATTCCAGCAGCCGATGTCTTATAAACCTCGTGTTTCTTCACAGGATGCACGTAATATTTCTCGGATATTGCAAGCTCTAGCCGTCCGCGCTGTGCGTTTGGAAGGCAACACATATGTCAATCCGAATAGAAAATGGTACTGGATGGGACGCGACGGGGTCGTGTTACCTCCAGAACTCTTCTCTACGTGAATGTTATGTGGAGGAAGGCCTCGTGGTCCTATTGTCTCACTTTCTCATCTCAACCCCCTACTCATTTCGTCTGTCAAATCTCTTTTGCATCGCCTTTCATCTATCATATCAACATCATCTTTTTTTTTGCTAACTATTTTCTTACTTGGGTATTGTTGTTGTTCGTCTTAGCTGTTGTGGAATGGTTTCGACGAAGGGGGCGGTTACATCTGTCCTTTGTATTTTTAGTCATCTCTCTCTTCTTCTTCTTGCATACTTTCATATCATTCACGATCATGAAAGTTGGTACGTAGTGCACGGCCCTGTACTTTTAACAATTTTTTTCCCTTTATAATTTTCGTTGCCTCAACAATGGACTCTTTTCTTCTTACTGTCACGAATTGAAATGAAAACAAGTATATATTAACGATGCTAACGATTGACGGTGGTGTGATGAACAAGTTTACAAAGTGAAGAAAGGAAAACAAAGTGAGAAGAGAAAGAAAGAAAAAAGCTATTCATACAGTCCAAAGGTGAATGAATTGTTCAATTTTCTGGGGTATTCAACTGCTCCCTGCATTCCCGTTTCCATTATTCGTAGTAGCTGCATCATTCGGATTTGGTAAATGTCCTGGAACGCTATTGGACACCTCTTCTTCATCCTCTTCTTTAATGGATTCCCTGACGCCTTGAGAAATAGTAGCCGCATCCTTCATACTCCGTTTCTTACGAGCTGATTCCTTCAAAGACGCCCATTTCTCGCGGAACTTGGTTATTTGAGCTTTCTACTCGATATAGTTATGATCAGATAAAAAATCACCCAAATCACGCAAGTTTAGTAACGACACGAACCTGCTTCTCATTCTCTAATTTCACAGCCTTGAGCTCATCCTCAAGATCTTTGATCTTCTTCTGCAGTACTGGTGTCGGAGGAGATGACGTCCCCGAAGGCGGTGGTGGAATAAAAGGGTTCGGATCACCAAATGGTGGTGGATTATGGGTAATCGTCGGGATCGCAGGACTGCGGAATGTAGTTGAACTGACAAGCGCTCGTTGAGCCTTTTTAACGTACAAGTTCATGAGAACACCGAGATCAGTAAAAACCGGCTTAGGGGTGATGATGAACAAGAAAAAAAAATGACTCACCTCCCTTTTTGCAAACATTATAGAATCTCTCAGTTGAGCTTCTTGTCCGGCTCTTACTTTGATCATATTCTCCGTCTTGGTCAACTTTGCTCTTAGTTGTTCCACTTCGGCTTTCAGTTTTTCGTTCTCTTCTTTGAGACGAATCTCATTTGCCGAGGGACCTGATATACTTGGTTGCCGTGATACAGGTGGTCTGACTGGAGGTACCATAAAGAACTCCGAATCTGAGGAATCTATGACAATCCAACGCCGTAAGTGTGTGACGCATGACTTTCCGAGTCAGACAAAAATTATTCCTTACCATCGGCATCAAAAGCCAAGTCCACTATGGTTTCTTCTTTACCCTTTGCTTTCCCTCTGATCGTAGACCGACTATTTCGCGTCCGATCTAACGCATTTCCATCGTGATCGGTGTCGGTGTTGCTGCTACTTTCGTTGGTATCCCACGGCGCAAGAGGCGCCGTAGTCAACGCCACTGGTTGGCTGAGTTTGTCCAGTAATCCCTCTACCTGGCCCCACCATTTGTTGAATCTATCACCATACTCCGACTGGAAGATGTAGAGGTAAGAGGATGCAGATGATGAAGCCATCGAAGGATGAGTAAAAGAGGGGTAGATGGGTTTAAATCAGGCTGTGGAGATCAAGGTTGTTTAAATTAAAGTTAGGCTTACGTGACCCCCACCGAGCATCATAAAGCTCTCTGCACCAGAAGTTCGATCGGATAAAGTCGAATCTTGGAGCCTCCTAGAAATCATGGTTGATTGCATCGGTGTTCTTGAAGGAGAACGGTCGTCGTTGGAAGGAGGGGACAAATATCCACTGACCCCACGGCCACCAGAAGATCGATGTGCTGCGTTCGGACGGGTCTTATGTTGCCGATTGATTTCTCGATCACGGTCCCTTTGAGCAATTCGTCTTCTTAGGTCCTCTGCTGCCTTTTGTTGGTCCATGTGCATTCGTCGAAGGGTTGTCTGGAGCTAAACCGATGATGCGGGTCAAATAGTATAAATAGCGTAAACATCGTAATCCCAAGTTTCCCTCACGTAGTTCTTTGTTACTCACGTTGGGATCCGTTGTATATTCTATGCATGCCGTGTATTCATCCGCTGCTTTCATGTGCTCCTTTACTGCTCCTTCCAAATCTCCTAATGAATGAAGGTCATCCGCCATTATCGCATGTTCATGAGCCTATAACAAAGAATCAGGCGATGAGGCAACGGCCGAAACTATTCCAAGAAGACCGAATGTGTAAGACATACTTGATTCAAAGGCGCTCCTTCCGCTATGGATCCCGAGCTGACGAATGGCATTCTTCTTTCTAAGGAACTGAGTTCTTGCCGGTCAAATTCAAAACGGATTTTGCAATCACACAAGGGTTGTTTAAGTAGTCTAGTAAGAATGCCGGAAAATGCCTTGTTGGTATAATATTAGTGCCTAGAAAAGCGGTTGCTGTGAGATGTTGAGTCTCGAGTGAGAGATGGTTGTGGTTGAGGTCAAGAATGTTCGAGGGTCGCGAATTGCTCGTCCCCAGCCTCAGGGGCTTTTGACTCTTTGCACGTGCCGGGACCCCTAAACGCGACAACGCCTTTCATCACTCAAGCGGATATAACTCAACAAGGATGAGCGACCCGGCAACTTTATTGTATGACTATATAGCAGGCATTGATAATGTTAACGTAGATAAGAGTGAAGTCAAAGAACAACCAAACATCCGAAGAAAGAAAGATAGAAGAAACCCGGACTTGATCATCGTGGGTTATGCGCGTCCCACGAATGAGGCGTGTTATAGCAGCCTCCTGAGGTACGCTTTCGCTTTAGATAGAATTTTCTTGAAAGACCTTCGTGGCTTGAATAACTTGACCAGATCCTGCCGGTCATAGTCGCGCTGGAAGAATTCGCCCTAGATGAAACATTCAGTAAATGCTAGGAAACGACTCGAATTAATTTCTCACCTTCAAGAGGTCTGATGCGCTTGCCCGGAAGTCAGGGTCGATTGTCTGGCATTTATGAAGAACACCGCAAAGAGACAGTGGCAGGCCACCTTTGCTCAACGTAGGAACGTAGTGAATTGGGTCCTTTGAGACACCAGGAGTTTTGATTGCGAGACGGTCAGCCGGATGAACTCCATCCATGCACATCTGTAGCATCATTCCGACTGCCCACATATCCGAGGCTGTGGTACATGGTTTTCTTTTCTCCACTTCTGGGGCAATGAAACCAACGGTTCCGGCGTGCCCAATTCGATCAAAGTCATCGGATGTTGCCAGTACACCAAGTCCAAAGTCAACTATGAAAGGAACTGGGTCAGAGAGATACTTCGGACAAAGCAATGGAATACATACTGATTTTTATTATTCCTTCCTTTGTTACCATAATATTGCTCGGCTTAAGGTCACGATGAATGACACCGCATTGGTGCATATACTCGACTCCTTTCAAAAGCTTGGGGAACATTCAGTTTGCCGATCTTCTGTATGCCGTATAAAGATGAGCCTCACCTGTACACCAAGTGCAGCAACTTCTTTAGGCTTCATTAGCCTTTCTATTTCATCAAGACAGTAGCCATCGATGTACTCCATTACGATCGCGACTGCTTTCTCATCCTCGATCCAATACATTCCCCGATATCCGACGATGTTTTGATGGCACGCCTGAGTCGTCCCACGTTGCAGTTTTTCAAAGATGTCCTTTTCCGATCGGAGTAGATCACAAAGGTCAATCTGTGGCCCGTCGTCGACATAAACGAACTTGATGGCCAACATCTCGCCGGTGAGGGACTTGGCAAGTTCGACTCGGCCTTGTCCACTAGGTGACAACTGGTTAGCGACATAGAGTTCACAATGACGGGCTATGGGCTTACCCTTTTCCTAAAAACTTTCCCTCCCGAACGACAATGTGGCGCTCAAAATCGGAGGATGATATAACTTGACAAAATTCATCGGGTCTCGTGATCGCCCGAGGGATGGTAGGTGCAGGCTTTCTTGCAACCCTCTTGTTTGGAAGCTGGAGAGGTGAGACTTGCGCGAGTGCTCTTGGGCCTTGGCTGGCTAGCGATTGGAAGACATCGGTAACGGGGGTCTGAGGGGTGGTGAACGTGATCTCATGGGGGGAGGGACGGGGAATTGGGCCCTGAGGCTCTTTTAGCGCTGGGTGCATCGAACTCCCAGCATGTCGACTCGATTCTCCTGCGACCATAAGGCCATCCGTCAGTTGCCACCTCTCTGCTGGGCTCCTGGACGTCAGACTCACCGTCATGGGAACCAGTCTGGACTGGGATTTTTGAGGAGGAAGGCTTTGACAACGGTGGTACACCTGGGTGATCGCGTCCAAAGCAATCACAAAGCTTGCAGCGTTGGAATACAGGATCCCAGGATGCTCTGATCAGCGCAACGTTCTTTCTTGCCTCTAGGGGAGGTAGCTTGACGATATCTCGCTGCATGGCGAGGTATACAGCACAGACTGTTGCACCAGCTGGCTGGTGCTGAAGTTGAGCAACGAGTGTAGACATAATCACAGGAAACAGCGATAAATGTAGATAATGCGAAAGACCACGGGAGAGGTAGATAGGGAAGAGAGAAAAGGGATGATGGGAAGAATTTATCGTTTGGCAATGCTCGGTCGCGTTCATAATTTCGACGACCATCCAAGACAAACAATGGTGTGATGCATGCAGAAGGACCAAACGATGAATACAAACAACATTGGTCCTGAAAGAGACATCGAGTCTTTGTTGGAAATGATACCATTCATACACGCTTTCAACACACTGAGTGGTTGATCGATACCCTCGATTGCAGTATTGACACACATAGACAACAGCAATCTATTCAGCAAACATTGA
>WSTZ01000072.1:14699-26043 GCA_019632295.1 Tulasnella sp. 418
GAGACCCGAGTGAGCTCTCAGTATTCACGTGACTAATTTGGTTCTTCGGCTCGCCAAAGTCGCAAAAGGTAAAATGCAACAATGGACCCCCTCATCTCAGAGAATTTCTTCCCACAAACTGTCTCAATAAGATAAGACTCTGGAAATCGCTAAATATGCTCAATAAAATCACTATCAAAGCCAAGGAGATAACCCTGAAGCAAGATGGTACTCTAAGGCCTGCCCCTTTTTTAGTGAATCGATGTTTGGTGTTATTTGTCGACGGCGTAACCTTGCCCTCTCTGTTCCACTTTTGTTCAACACCGGGTCACGTTGTTTGCCTCAAGCTGAAACACCCCGTCTTCAGCCTTCCGAGTAAATAATGGCATCTACGATACGTCCACCTATACCTGTTAACGAAGAGATACCCCGCATTACCCATGTCCTACGCCCTCATCACATTGCTATTTTGTCGGTTTTCATCCTGATTCTTCGTAACCCACCATCTCAAAACTTCAATTTACACATATTCCGCGTATTAGCGCGCGAGATTGCCGAGGTAGGATATCTCTGAAATATGTGGTCCCTCACTAAATGGCTTTTTTTGCAGACACGTCCCCCAAAAACCTTCAATGAGCTCATCCAAGCTGTGGTGAAGGGTGACCCAGAAGATCCCCAGGAACGAGAGGAGAGGATAAAGATGGCACGGGGTCTTCGTAATGTGGTACGAAGCAATCTGTCTATATCAAGAGTCACTGCCCCTCAGAACGAACGATCTCCTCAGCCAAAACACCTTCAAACACATGAAGGAATGACCCAATTCTTCGTTGGCAAGTCAGCGGGTCTCTCTTGATTTGGATAAGTGCTCATGATATGGATTTTCTCAGATGTGATAGCATTTGTCCCAGAGAGGGATTACGAGGTATGATGAACATTCGTTCTGATCCCGCGATCATCACTGAAAATCACATCAGGGTCATCAAATAACACCTAGTGATCTACCGATAGTAAGTCTTTGACATCGGAACTAATGTTTTAACCGGATTAAGAACGGCGACCTCAGGAACGGCGATCTTATTTTGGTCTCTTTATTCGACGTTGCTACTTGAGCTACTTCAAACTTTCATGGAGAGGGGCAATCAAACTCGTTAAAGACTACAAGGCATGGGTAGCGGGTAAAGACGCCGGATATGATCTAAAACCAACCGATAGGGGAGGCGGTATGTTGGTAATCTCTAGCTTGGTACACACGTGAGGTTGACACATCGTTGATAGGTCTGCTGATAATGCCCACTGCATCTGATGAACTGCAGTATGCGCAATTGGAGCCTCTTGAAAAGTGACATCATTCCGTATCACTCTTGTGCAATTGGATACTGAAATTACGATACACTGTTAGGTACGACAAAGCAGTGAAAGAAGGTGACACGCAGGCAGCCATCGAAAATTTGCGGCGATTCTTTGATCAAAAATTCTCGGACAATGACGACTCGTATGTCTAAATTTTCTGTATTGATGTAACCCACTAACCTTGATCCGGAAACAGTGGCCTCAGTCAACATGCCTTACTCAATCTCGCAAGGCTACATTACTCACTCGGAGAGTACGTAGCTGCTCGCCATTCCGCTGAAGAAGCTCTCAAAACCGCCCGAACTGCAAATGATGCGCTTACTGTTCAGCATTGTACTTCGTGAGTTCTCACTTTCCACTTGTTATTCTAAGCATTCGTTGCTTAATTATCTCGTTCCAAATAGATTATTGCGAAGAATTCCAAGTATGGATGGCAGGTATTCCAGTTCGAGGATACCACCCATCAAGCTCAATACCTCACCAATTGACGTGTTATACAATGTCAGAAAGGCATTGGATAGTGTGGGTTATTCAACTTCTCTGGTCCTAGGATTTGGCGTTGATGACACACTACACATAAGGGAGAGCCACTTGAATCAGGTTTTATCAAGCTCTATGAAAGTCTTGGTTGTGCTGACGCTTTTCTCAGCCATACACCTGAACCTAGCTGGCCTTGGGCGAGACATGCATATCAGGCGGTACTATGGCGGCTCGCAGGTGAGCGACTATTTCTCTTACTTTGGGTTAGACGGTGGCTAAGTGCTCAATTTCTAGGTGTGGAATCGCTTGCTCAAACGCATGAGAACATTATCTTGGCATTCACTGAGCCAGGCGATGACGAATCTCGACTACATGCGCTCTGTTCAAAGGCTCGCAGGGTCAGTTTTACTCCAGTTATCTTCCAGAGTAGCCCCACTCAGGTGTTCGTATTGCTACAGCTTGGTAGGCAAGGGAACTATGGAGGGGCCCTGCTTGTCCTTTTAGATCCCAATACATGGAAAGGAATCAACCTTCGTCAATACAACATGTGGGCGTCTGAAATATGGGAGGTATTGCGCTTGACAGCAAGTCGAAGGTCAGTCCTGGTTTTCTTGTATACTGAGCTACTATTGACTTTGGGCATATTCAAGACGTCAGGTAAACCTGATTCGCGACTTTTTGGGCCCACGGAAACCGGCAGGCCCGAATGCTACTCTTGCATACTACAACACAGTGGTCCAACAAAAGTCCTCCATGGTCCAACTACTTGAAGGCATCAATTTTTGCATAGTGAGTACTATTCCTCCAGGAACAGTGACGGCTGCATTAAATGCTTATTACGTGGTTTGATCAGGGCGCAGAATCATGGTCCGACGCACTGTCGTTGTGCTTGGATGTCCTCTGGAACACACAGTTTCGAGGATTGCACGCATATCATCGTGTGGCGGTCGTCCTCTTAGCAGAAATCTCGATTGAATTTGGAATGGCCACTAGGGGCAAGCGAATCATTGAGGAAATCCTTCCTATCGTGAGTTGAGCATCTTACCCATCCCCCCAAAACCATGCAACTCATTAGTGGCTTGCCTAGATTCTGAATGGTGATGATCTAGAACTGCGTGCACATGCGTGTTACACCCTTGCTCGTTGCATCATGGTCGGTTCATGGGCGAATAGTTTAACTGGTGCGTTCAACTCTATATATTGCTGACAACTTCTCAATGTGAACATCTCTCAGACCCACCACCGAAAGATAAACAAGAAGCTGCTCTAAGAGGAGCCTTGCCATTCCTGCATACCGCCGAAGCTGACTATGCAAAAATTGAGATGTACCCGGAACGCATGAGGGTGCTCTACACCTTGTCGGTTACTTACAATAGTTTGGACATGATTGAAGAAAGGGATAGGATGGCTGAGCTTCACTCTGAGGTAGAGAAACAGCTGGAGGAGGCGCAGAGTATGCAAGAGGACAAGCACTTGAAGGAGATAATGGATCTCGTTGTGCAGATTGCTGGTACCATCACGAAACGATTCGAGACGTAGATTGAATAGTTGAATTCGAACTATATGTGAGCAATATACATATGGTAGTGAGATGGGACGCGAAGCCTCTATAAGTGTTTGCCAAGACGCGCAAGGTGATAGTTGATTGTGGACTTGGGCAATTTCTTGGAACCGGACTGAAGCATAGCAAGAAAGTGAGTCACAAGGAACCAAAATTAAGAGTCTATTCCAAGTCTCACCGAAGCCCTCATGCAATTTGCTAGCTTTTGTGCGGATTCAGCGCAAGGACCAGAGTTTTTGAGATCATGAGCAACTGCCCAGCACTGCAGCATGCTGGTGAGCTCAATGACACATGGATTGATGGAGCCAACTGTATAATACTTGTAAGCTTATGCTGACATATAAGTTTGAGGGAGACTTACGCTTGCGGGGTCTAACCTTTAGCTTTACTTGTGTCATGGTTGATTTTTGAACGATGGATGTCGACTGACGGATGTAAACGGAAGATATAGCCGGAACACGTCAGGGAAAGGTATCCGAACGTGTTTGCGATTCTCTCTCACCATCTCTCTCTCTGCTCTTCAACTAAACCATCGTTTCTCTGTAATTTTTACACACTAAACCCTCGTAGACTTAGTCTGAGATAGCAATGGCTACTCGTTCAGCTCACAACAAGAATAGCTCAGGTTTGTCGTTTTGGGCATTCAGTCTAGATACAGATTATCTTACTCCACAAAATTGGCGCTTTATAGCGGTAAAGCGCATTCTCTCAGAGGCAAGAGAACTGCAGAACGATGATAGCACAGATTACTCTGCAGCGCCTCTGGAGGTCAGTCGTATATTTTCCATTGTCGCAATCCGAATATCTGGGCTGATAGGGGTCTCTTTTGTCTAATGATGCAGGAGGATATCTTTGTACGTCGTTGACACTTCTCTCTATCAACGATCATCTACCGACTCTTGTGCTCTCTAGGAATGGCACTGTACTATCAGAGGGTCACCAGGGACTGAATTCGAAGGCGGTCTCTACCACTGCAGGGTCTTGCTACCTCCGGAATACCCATTCAAAGCCCCTTCACTGATGGTGCTCACACCAAACGGTCGCTTCGAGTTGAATAAAAAGGTATGTTGAGACATTCAAACGCACTGCCTCATACCCGATCTGACAACATGTCTGTCGCGCTTAGATCTGCATCAGCTTTACCTCATGTACGTCAATAATGGTTTCATATTCGACCACGATATGGGCTCACTCCTTCATTTCCAGATCATGAAGAGCTTTGGCAGCCGGCTTGGGGAATACGTACAGGTACTATCATCGATACTGTTGTCTAACTGAAATAGCAACGCTGAAACAATTCTCTGCGCAGCCATCGTCGGACTACAGGGATTCTTCCCGTTGAAGGGAGAAGCTGCGGTAGGTGTCGGAGCAATTGAATATCCTATCTCGGAGAGAAAGAGACTAGCAGCATTGTCAGTACATCGGGTGCATTGATCATCCTGTATGTGGACTGACTAAGACGACTCCACGTTGACAGGTCGAGAGAATGGACGTGTCCACACTGCAACGTCCCCAACATCGAACTTCTTCCGGATCCTCCGTCTACTTCTTCCGCACCTTCATCCTCCCAACAAGCAGTATTAGAGGCAGAACAATCAGCACAGGGAACACAGGAAACCCTCAAACTTGACGTTCCTGTTGCACCTCCCCATCCATCGATAGCGTCAACATCCATACCTGGATCCATTCCACCTTTGAAGGAATCTCCCCCGGCTGACCAATCCACTCAGTCCACCGTAGCCCCGACGTCTCTCCTTGAATCAGGATTGGCAGGATTGGCTCCTGCTCCGATACCTCCGGTTCCGGTTTCTACTATCATCACGGCGCCTACTATTGCACCAGAAGTGAGTATGGAGACTGGCAGAGTGCCTACACCAGCCGCAAACCCTGCACCCTCTGTCGCGGTTGCTCCTGCCCAACAAAACACAGCACCTCGATCAAGGACATCACCAATTCTTTTGGATGCTGCTATCGCTTTCTTCTCGTTGATGATTGTCGTGATTGCTGGGAAGAGGTTTATGACCGTATGGAACGTTCATACTGATGGCGGATATTGATTAACTTTTTGAGTTTTTGCATTATCGATATGGTTTAATGTGCCGAGCTGCTCTTGCGTTTTTGTTTCTCATCGTATTTAGAGTTGCGATTTTCTCAACCCTTCCTACAAGCATCGTACACATGGGCGCACAAAATATATGGTGAGGCTCAAGGTGCACGGTGTCCTTCTCACTCTGTAACAACATTTGGTTAGCTTTTCTAATAAATGACATGCACATTTCTGTTTCTGGATATGAACAATTGCTTTGTTGCGATACACAAGTGGAGCTAACACGAGGCCAAAGCCACCAATACTTTCAGCAGCACGCCCCAAGGAATTTTAATTCAACAAAAGGTCAGGCAAGTTGCTTTAAACGGTCAAGGCCTGCACGAATATCCTCTCCGCCTAATTCGTCTCCAATAGCAACCCCGGCCTCCATGCCACTCATTACGCTCTGCGGTACGTTTGACTTGATTGTAACCAAATTTCCAGCCGCATAAACGCCCTCCACGTTGGTCTTGCCCGAACCGGGAGCACCGGTGGTTTGCAATTCTCCCAACCCATTGACGTCTTTCTCCAACCCAAGTTGTTTCAGAAGGTTAAACGTCTTGGCTGAAGGCCTGCTCGCAGGCCCGTGCTGTAACGAATACAACTTGACTGGACCTAGACCTTGATCGTCGGATTCAAGATTGACAATAAGGCCTCCTTCAGTGTCAGGGGTTATCGATGCAATACGACTCGTGATCACCCGGCGGTATGTCTTCCCTGAAACGTCAGCCGTAGCTTGAGATTTGAAGAGATCCAGCATCTCAGGATCGATTCCCGCGGCTTGGAGCTCTTCTGTGGTAGATACCGGAAGTCCGTTTGTGAAGAGTGTGATGTCATTGTAGAGTTTCTAATTTCGAAGTTCGTCCCACCAAATTAGCAAAATGACGCACGTTGAGGAGCTGTTGCGGCCCCCGGTAACTTTTGAAGGAAATAACTTACCGTAAATTTGGCCAAGATAAGCTTTATGAATAGCGTGTTGATTCCTGGGAGTGCTATATCGCTGGGACGGGTATGAAGTAGCACGCCTAAAGGTCTATCTCGATTTTCGTAACCATGACAGTAGACACAATGAAAGATGCGATCTCCCCATAGGTCGACAAAACCTAAAGTAAAAATAGTTGAAAGTAAATTATTAGCACTCAATTGGTAGAGAATTGGATTATTGGGATGGACTTGCCTGGGATAGATGGTAGGACGTCTTCCACTCCTGTGGCGAGCAATATCTTCTTGGAAGACCACTGATTCCCATCTTTATCTCTTCCTTTGAACAAACTTGAAGAAATGCAACCAGAAGGACGTTCAGCAGGCTCGATATGGGTAACTTCTGAATTGATGAATTCTACCAAACCTTCAGCCGCATACTTCTCTAAATCCTTTCGGGTAGCTTGGAGAAACTGTTGAGGATGAACTCCATCGTAACCTCCGGGAACGGAATGCATTTCGAGGGCTTTGGCGTTACGGTAGTTTCGACTGTCGTAGATGATGACGGAACGACGAAGTCGAGCTAGGAAGAGTGCGGCTGAAAGACCTGTTGGACCGCCTCCGATGATGAGAACTTCTTTTGCGATAGATGCCATGGTATTTCTTTGTAGTACTTCTGAGTTGCAAGATCTGAATGATCCTTGCTGTTCAGCTTGCGCTTTTTATGATGAACCCTTAGCGTCTTTAGACCCTGAATGGTACGCACCCAATTACATCAATGAGGAGTACCGTGACGGTCGTTTTGTAAGCATAAACTATCCCAACGTCGCACCTCCTCGAGGACGGCGGCCGTGAAATATATTATGCTCTGTCAGCTACTGCGATTCTTGAGGTCATATTTGCAAAAGATACTGCGCGACAATGGGAATATTGGCGTGATTAAAGTTCTTAAGAGTCGCCCTTCTCCGTGCTTATCGTAAGAGTCAGAAGAATACCTGTGGCGTAGGCCGGATGAGTAAGAGGGCTTCTTCGGGGAGAGATGAACGTTGTGTTCAGTGAGTCTTTTCTCCGTCTTCGTCAGCATTTGTAACTCGGGGCCACAGGGTATGGATTGCCACCATATTGGGACCTTTCATTTAGAATATTCTTTGCAAGATGTACGAAGGTTGAACACTCTGGGTGATAGGGGACTCACAGACTTCATTTCTACGTACGATTACATCTGTAATGTGGACATATCGATCTAACAGAATAGAGGAGTCATAACCCAAAGAAAATCTGGGGACTCTTCGTTTGTCTCCTTCTATAGACTTACCAATGATCCTGCAGTTATATCACGGCGGCCGATGCCAAGTAGTCTATTGATATCTCGTGACAGGCATCAATTTCTGTGATCCTGAGGAGAACGATCTGCATCCGTTAACTGAACTCACTATGGCGCAAGATTTGAGAGGTTCGATATTTCACTGCCATGAGTTAGATGCCTGTTGATTCCACGCTAGAGCGAAATTGATGGCCCTTGAGTTTGATTCGTTCGAGACACGGCCACTAAAGTGATATCCTCGTACGGCTATTCCGCATTTTCTATACTTGTCATGCCCGAGATCACCCACAATTCGGTACAGCGAAGATAGAGAAGTCAAGGTACGCGGTGTGGACACGTAGCACGGTCCTGAACGCGAGGTATTCCCCATCGAGTGGTTTTCCTCAACAGAGATAGGTACCCAACAGATATACCACTACCATCGTCGATAGAGGAACAAGGTCAGGGGGAGAGAAATTTGAACCACCAGATGAGAGAGACTGCTGACTGCTTTTGAGCGTTCAGTGGTTGAAAAATGAGTCACAAATAGTGCCTTGTGCCTATGCCGAAGCGTGCCAGCATGTGTGAACTCCCCCCGTGTTCCCAACATCAGCCCATAGATGATCAACTCGCCAATAATGGGTACCTTGATGGCTACGAGTAGACCGAAAAAATGGAGTCAAAATTTGTGGGGTCCCTGTAACTCGCTTTCATTCTCTGACTCGTCTTCGGCAGTTTCGTTGTTCCAATCCCGGTAGCGAGATTGAGCCCACAAAGAGTCGAACCCGCACGAAACGACGTAAACTTTTTGTTATGAAACCTGCAAGATCTGAAAATAGTGCCTGAATGAGACATCGGCGGTGATATTTCTGACCTTATTTGAGAGCATGATGGTAGTGAGAACTGGGACCTTTTTGAGATGAACTTTTTTATGGTTGCATGGGAACAACGCAGTTAGGAACAGCTCGATAGTACCTATCAACCCCAGCTTAGCGCAGTTTTGATGGCCTATGGTATACGCGAGAATTGCTAGCCGAATGTTTCTGAGAATAGTAGCGCGTGTATAGATAGATTCGTGATGCCTTGGTGATGCCGTGATGAGATCACTCACCATTAGTTGGAGGATTGGTGGTACCTGTATCACGAGCGCCCAAGATTGCCTTCTAACACCGACTGGTGCATGTGGAGGAGTGGAGGATAGTGGAGGATTTATTAGATTGGTAGTCAGGTAGCTAATGTAATCACGGCTTTAAAGAAGCACGGGGTGTGGCTGATTACGGTGAAGTGAACTCCGGAGTCGGAGTCGGGAGAGAACGCCTTTGTGGAATAGCGCCCGAACCATAATTTATCATGTTGAGAGAAGGAAGGCAGTGCAACCAGCAGCTGAAAGGCACTTTTTCGATTTGGGGTACTGCGGAAGAGAGCCGGGTAATAAAAAGTAATACCGAAAATAGCCTTCTTGGAGGATAGATTTTAGATTTGTGGACGCTATCTTGGGAGTCGCGGAATGCCTGGAAGTAGAAGAGATGGGAGAGGTGTGTATCAAGGTGGCAATCAACGGCACCTCGGCTGCCTATAAGGGAATAAATTGTAGTTTTCAGGGACTTGGCGTTTTTTTGTGATGCTCAGCAGAGCAAAGTTCGATCGTCGGCGAGGGGGCACATGCTCAGTTTAGTTTCAATGAATTTCCAAGGGGACTCAAACTGTCAAACGAGGGTGACTGTCTTTGCATCCGGTGGAATGGGTGCACTCGCTAGGCTTTGATGGGATGCACAAGACCTGATGTGGAAAGACGATATCATGTACTTATGACTATTACTATTTCGAGCGTAAACGAAAGCGCATTTGGGGTGAATTGCCGAAAGGGGTGATTGGGGTCTTGACCCAAAAGAGTGGAACAGTCAGGGTTTCGAAAGACTTTGGACTGCGCCAACTTTCGGGAGCGACAATATATAATGGACTGCCGGGTGTGTTTCTTTTCCGACTACTGGCTGTCCCGCCTTCATTTTTATCTTGCCATCAAGCTGTCTTTCAGACTTATCATGGCTTCTGTTCATCCACCACAACCAACCTCTGCTGTCCCTTTACAGGCTCGGAGACCATCTCTAAGACATCGACTCAGCAACAATGGACGGTCTCCACCAGTCCCGCCCTCATTGGTAGACTCGCCCTACTTGCAATCTCCAAATAGTCCTTTTAACAAGCGAAAGCCCCACTCTGGTCCTGAGGATTTTCACGATTCTCTTGGTCTTTATGATACTGTCCCCATGGGTGCACCTCCACAAGAATATATGGACCACAGGCGAAACAGCGTTGGACTCACAAATGGTCCCCCTGGTCCCTCTCAGCGTTACTCTGGAGGTGCATCTGTTGGCAGTTATCCAGCGGGGTCGACCTCTTTGAGATCAGACGGAATGACCCACTCGGGCTCCGTTCCGACATCCCTGACTCCATCATCCTCATCACAAGCTTCACAGCAACGCTCATCAGCAATGTTAGGGCCCGGTGTTGCCATCTCCCGTCCTGCCTCATTCACAAACGTTCATCAGCCACCTTCCTCCTCACGCAGTGCCAGCACCCTTCCCCATCAAGCCGCATACCCGCATCATCACAACCTTCCTCCTCCAAACTCCCACTCTACATCCCAGCAAGCCACTCAGCAGCAGTCTCGACGGTAACAAACCAAAATCAGTCGATCTTCTCCTGCTGTCTTCTATGGCTTCCATTCTTCAATTTCTCTCTCTTTTGGACTACTCTTCTCGGCATTTTCGGCATACAATTGCAACAGTACAATCCATCCAATCATCCTACTTTATTTTTCTCTCTCTCTCACTCTTACCCTCTTCCAATCTGTACAATCTGCTGCCCGGGTCACGGTACTCCTAATCTGTCGTATGTCCATATCTTGCCACAATACCCCATACGCTCCATCCCCCCCGATCCTCACCTACCGTGCCTAAATGGTGTCTCCCATCTACCTTTCAATTCGCACATTCCGTCAACACGGACTCTTGTCGACGGAGAAGGATGACATGGAAACCTTATATTCTCACTCGATTGGGCGGCGGTCGTCGGGCCCTCGGCATGCTCTATGGGCCCCAAATTCCCTTCTTCGGGGGTTCATCTCATTACCCACCACGTTTTCTCATCTTTCCGGTCTTTGTCGTTGTTTTGGTAGATTCGGTTGTTTTTCATTCTCTGTCAGGCGGTTTTTTCTCTTTGTTACTATGGTTGGGGTCCATACAAATTGGCTTGTTCGTTGCCTCCCCACTTCGCTTATACTCTTCGCTACACTTTCTCGCCTTCCGTTCTGCGAATGGGGGGAAAACACGCCCTATGGCATCATTATTTCTCTTTTCTCTTACCCGAACAGTCTGGGAACCATCTTATAGTAAAATGGGCCTTTCTTTGTATCGATATTGAACGTTCATCACAAGCCTCCCCCAACTTCATCTTTTCTTGCATCCATACAGATTGTGGCTTTGACGCCGTGTATATGTTCTTTTTGGTCTGTATTTAGCAGTAACTTACACTCCCATGGGCAAGTAGTGCCTATATAGAATACCAGCTTAAACCCCCTATGTCAGGACAGTGTCTGGAGTACTCTCAACAACATCACACCGACCATGTCTAAACAAAAAAAGGAGTCTCTTCGTTGACTCCT
>WSTZ01000072.1:26231-46221 GCA_019632295.1 Tulasnella sp. 418
CCCCACATACCATTTTATCGCACGGTGAATTACAATCACTGCTTATGCGCATTCTCTTTATTGTTTCGATGAGTTCCGTCCGTTATCGCACACTGCCGAGGGGCTGTATAAAGCTACAACAACAACGAAAAAATGGCGGGTCAAGGTGAGAGAATAACCGCCAAAGATCGACGCTTCTTTTCCAGGGATAATTTATACGAGGCGTTTGAAGAGACACGGCCATGGGCTGGGCAGAAGTGTCCAGGTTGATGTGAGCTCGATCTGCTGCAATTAAGTCTGTGTCGCGTAGTTCGCGCGGGAGAAGGTGAGTTTTTTTTATATATTTTCTATTGCGCTTCTTCGTATATTTTTTTTCTAGAATTGATCCACTATGAATTTGACTTACCCTTTGCGCAGTTGAGATAAAGTTCCCGGTCCTAGGCTAAAGATTAGCATCCAATCGGGATTACTGGATGCACATCATTGGCCCCATCTTGCTTGTTGAGACCTGAGGACGTTAGTTTGATAGACGACTGCGCCTCAAAGTGAAACTTGCCGCGATTGCCTAAAGCTGTTCAATAATTGCTAGAAATATACGTTAAAACTGTGCCCCCAGCGCCTCAGATGAGTAAAACAAGGTAAGCCATTACTTACCTTGAACACCGTAAGCACAAAACGAAACGTCTGATCTCCGCCGATTCGGCCTTTAGAACGACTATGTCAAACGAGACAGGAAACCAAATGAGGCTTTAAATAGATTGGGTTGGGGGAAGTGATAAGGGTTTTTGTTGGTCGTCACTGACATGCCACGAGATTTTGATTGAGTGCGTCGAACGCCCTTGTGCAAGGTACCTAGAAGAGAATTTGAAACCCCCTCCCTCCTCCCTTCACTGCAAAGGTCTGGCTTGTTCCAGATCCGTGTTTTGAGAATGGGTCAAGGTGCAAGCTAGAAGAAGAACCCTCTCACCTGAGATTGATTCCGGGACTTGTGACCCTAAGCTTTTTGTATGAGGTTTGAGACTTGGGGGACTTGTGTTAGAAATGACGACATCGCTGATTCGGCCGTGTCTGGAGAAAAGACGTGAAGGGTTTTTTGTTGTTGCTCGGCTGACACCGAGTGTTCTGATAAATTGTTGAGTACCCTGAGACTTGAAGAACCCCACAAGTTATAATGAAAGAGATAGCTTGGCAATGCTTGAGCCAGGTGTAGTAAAGTTAAGAGAACAAAAAGATAATGAGCGAGTACGCACCGTGTGCACGTTGTATGAGCGATTTTCACTATATCCTTTTTCTATTCAAAAATCGGGACCACCCTTTCTCGCTGCAGTATCTTCCTGCATCCTCGTGGAAGGCTTTGACCGTTTGTGCGGTGCATGGTTACCTTTTTTGGACAAAGCGCGAAAGTAGTGATGATGAAAGCGAAATAGGAACACCTCTAATTTTGTCATTCCCTGAGTTTCGGTGTATACGGGGCTCGATAGGATTTTTTTTTGGCTTTCATCAGGAGTGTCGGAGGGCCTTGATAGGGTAATGCATCCCTCGACGTCCATGTACGTCGTTGGAGTGATCAGTTAGTGGAGAAAACGATGTCGAAAATAGGCATGGAATCGTCATCGAGGAATGTCAATCGAATTGGAGCGATGGGAGACAATGGAGATCGGTGGGGATGGTTGAGTCTTGGCAAAAGTGAAGCCTCGAATGCCGAGAAAGGGAAGTTGTTGTCAATTCGCCCAGCGGTCCCGAATCCACTGAGTGCACGTTATCACCTTGAGAAGGATAATACAACTGAGGGTGAGCGTGTAGAAGGATATGCTTTTCTTTTGGTCCAACCGTTGAACGTGGGTCGTATGATCATCAATGCTCGGCATACGATCAAACGGGTAACAACCGGCATTCGATAGTGTTCAGTCCAACTCACCAAGGCAATGGTTCCGGCAATGTCGACTTGTCGAAGAAGCAAACAAGTGTCAAGCATATTGCGTACAATGTACAATGATCTGTCGGCTGTCTGGGACGTCGTGAAAGCAATCTGATTCAAAGTGCAATCATGATGATGGACGACAATGGAATCCCAACATTCTTTCATTGTCGACAAACAAAGTAACAAACTCACCTCTCTTGCACCGGTCACATTTCAGTCCAGACCATTTAAGAGTGTTCTTCACTCAAAAATATTCATCATCACGATTCTCGACCAACTTTTAATCTTCTTGGGCTTTGTTGTTGTGCTGTTCGTCGTGATGCCTCCTAAAGTGAGTTTGGGCGTTTTGCTAAAGTGGTTTGGTGTGATTGACACTGGATTTTTTATCTGAAATGTGTAGAGAAAACGTAATATGAATGGAGAAACTGCTGCTGCTGCTACCGAAACCAATGGAACTCGTCGATCGACGCGTAAAACGGGCGACAGTGATACCGTCAAGTCGTCCTCCACTGGTACATCCAGGATGGAAATAGACGAGTGAGCATTCCTGTATATTTCAAGCTTTTCCTTGTTGTGTTCAATCTTTGGTTTTGTTACAAGTTCTGATGGTGAGATGAACGAGGTACGCCACCACAGTTAATTTATTAAGCGAGAAAATAAATTATTTCGACGTGAATACGATCGGCAAAGCAGCCTACGAAGACGAGTACCAAGCAACCACCAGCCAAGAAGACTAAAACTGGAGGGACGTCAAAGAAGAAAAAGGATGAACAAAACGGGACTACTGTGAGCCATTTACGCGCTGCGGTCTCACATACCCAACACGCTCAACTATGATTTTTTAGAAAGGATCTGCCACAGTATCCGCGCCTCAACCCGCAACATCCTTCAATGAGCTGGTATGCACGCGTCTTACTCGTGTTTTTGTGGAATAATCTATATTGAAATAATTATCCCGGCAGGATCCGAAAACCTACACCTTGCCTCGTTTACAGTCTTTGTTTGCTCAATATGCAGACGCCGACGATCCGAACGTCATTGGGACAGAAGGTCTGATGAAATTATTTGAAGATGCTGAAATTTCCATGGAAGGCGCTTTACCGTTCTTGTTCGCTTGGGCGGTACGGGCTGAAAACTTTGGAACTTTTACAAAAGCTGAATGGGAGAAGCTTGGATCGATGCGGTGGGTTCATTCTTCAGCATATATCTCGGCGTTTTTTTGCTTAATGATTGGCGTAGAATCGACACGCTGGCAAAACTGAAACTCTCATTGTTGGACCTCGAGTCTGTCATGTTCGACCAGCCAAAGCGAGAACCGAAAGTGGACGAATATGATAGACATCTCTATCGTACGTGGGCTATGAAGCCTAAAGATGCCTTCAACAACTTTTATCACTTTTGCTTTGGTTTGGCTAAGAAATCGTAAGTCGCTCTTTATTCGGTTCTTGTAATGTGAACTGATATCACGCGATTTTAATCCTGTAGAGAGGCAAGAGTTCTTGAGATGGAGGTAAGCCCGTTATTTCTGCGAAACGATCCCAGCGCTAATGCCTCATCATAGATGGCCACTGCTATTTGGACCGTGGTATTAGTACCTAAATACAAGATCATGCAGTCGTTGTTGGAGTTTATTGCGGTGAGTCTATCTTGCCATCTTGTTCGGAAAGGTCTTCTTACAAAAGCCTAATTATAGGAACATCCCAAGTACAAAGCGGTCAACAAAGATCTCTGGACTATGGTGAGCAATATCAACATCTACAAATATGGCCAACATCTCATTCTCTTCTTAGATGCTGGAATTCTGCAATGCCATGCAAAATACTGAAAACATGAACACTAGCGAGGATGAGGTGACTCGGTTTCTTCACAAACTCGCATGAATAATTGACTAAAATGATCTTCAACAGTCCTGGCCTTCAATGCTTGACGAGTTTATGGAGTGGAAGAAAGTTCAACCAGCAGCTTGAGCAATTAGAGCCGACCGCCGCTTATTCCTTCTATGATTTTCGACCACATTCACCTTCTGTTTCCATTCGTTTCACATCACTTCCGACGTATTCATTTTTTATTGCATGCTGCAGTAAATTTTAGGCTATTCCTGTAACCACTTCATCATTGTTATTATATTGAAATCCATATTTGACTACGAAAGGGCGAACAACAGCACCAACGCCTAAACCCCAAGCTAGAAAAATCACGTGAGGGAATGTTTGGTAATTTCGCTTTGAACCACCTTGCCCGACATCTCGGTGCTTTAGAATCTCTACTCTATCAACAACCACTAATATTTATAGATCCACAATATGGTTAAGAAACGGAAATCTATGCGAAGGCCTAATCGATTGGTCGAGGAAGAGGAAGAACCAGTTCAGGAGACAACCGAAGCAAATGATGACGAAGCCGAAGGCGAAATTGTAGATTTAACGGACGGCCACAATGATGAACGAGAATGGAAGAGCTTTGCTATTCATGTGGATGGAGAACTGCCGAATGTAGAAGCGTTCGAGGGTAGTGAAGATGGTGCTGATGAGGAAACGGAAGACCAGGCGGCTTTGGAAGCTCGAAAGAAAGCACAAGAAGAATGGGATGCTTTTAGGGAGGAGTACCATGAAGGTATGTATTACTTCAAGTGTCTTCTATGTCGCGAGCTTACATCATTTGCAGTCGTGGAACAGTTACCACTTTCACTGTACCGGCATTCCAGTCTTATGCATGAACTGGACACAAAAGTGCAAGGTCAGGATCACAATTGACCCTAGGACGATAAGATTGCATACTCATGATCTACCTGCAGAACATCTGACGGAAATGCTACCTTTAATACGATCCTATATTTCACTGCGACAGTCACTTGCACCTAAAGTCCCCAAACCCGTTGACGAAACTCCCACAAACGACAATGTCCCTATCATACATATAGAGGAGAGTAAATCATCCGCCGATCAAGAAGAGCCCAAAGAAAACACCGATGCACCCATACTTGAAACTCAGCGTTTGTCCGCTGCACCAGAACCAGCAACTTCAGAAATTGCACCCCTCAATTCCTCTGCGCCATCTGAAAATTTTGGAACACCCCGGCTCAATCGAGTTCAACCAGATACACCCTTACCGTCTCCAGGCCTCTTCTCTACCGCTCCACCCACTCCCACATCTGGCTATTCAAGATTGTCAGGACCCCATGGACTTGGATTCACTAGATCTCATTCAGCTTTCTTGCTCAAGGCTGCGTTGAAAGCCAAGGGAAAAGACCCTCAAACATCACGCGAGATGCTCATCAAGTTGAACTGGTTGACTGGACAGATGATACGAGCTTCTGAGGAGAAATTTGGGCTAGCAAGTGCTACATATGATTCTGTAAGTTTACTCCGACGTTGATTATTCTCTAAACTTATAATTCACCACTCATAATAGGTTGATCGTCATGTTCGGGCCCTCGATGCATCGATCAAGGAATACGAAACGTCCCTGGTCTTCGGCTTAAGGCCTGGTACTCGGCCCCTTCAATCAGTTATGACCGCCAGTGACGCTGCGATACTGGCTGCGGGGGATGAGGCAGATGCTCAACTCACAGGGCTGGGCATTGCAGGGGGTGCAGGAAATCAAGCTCGTCCAAAGAAGCGTAAGCGTGACCGTGATAGGGAAAGGAAGCGCGAGAAAGAGAGGGAGAGACGTGCGGAAAGGCGGCGAATGGCAGAGGAAGCTAGGATCGCGCAGGAGATGGCGGATCGTGGGGATGAGGATGATGAAGACGACGAGGATGGGGTTGGAAAGTCGGACGCTCTTCTTCCCGTGCATCCTAATGAGCCCAGGTATTGTTATTGTAATCAGGTTTCCTTCGGCGACGTGAGTATAAACTATTCCTTATACGGGCATATGCTCATTCTCGAATTCGTCTGCTATTTTCAGATGATTGGTTGTGATAACCCAGATTGTGAGAGAGAGTGGGTGAGTTGAGACATCTTATCTCCCATGCGAACTGATGTTGACTGTGAGATCCTCAGTTCCATTATTCTTGTGTTGGTGTCAAAGAGGCTCCCAAACCTGATAGGAAGTGGTACTGTAAAGATTGTACAGGCTTGTTCGGGAGATCAAAGAAGAAGAAAAAGGCTTCTTGATCGCCCATTGTCACGCATTGTGTAGTTGATACTGTCTCCTGTTCGTACGTGCATGTGAATGTCACTATCCATATACATATAGGCCTACACGAGACAACATCAGAAAGCAAAAACTATCATAAGTGTCCTAATTGACCCCTCAAGCTTCTGATAAGGGCGAAATGACCTGCGCCAAGGGCTGCCGAGAGCATCAGGCTGTCAGACCAGGTATCGACCACCGCTAATGCAACTGATAGACAAATGATGGGCATGCGTGGAGTGCCTAGGGCACAACGGTGATGCAGATGAACCATCTATCCGGAATCTTTGTAAGCAAAGGTGTGCCTCAGGCCTTTATCTGTACGCACTTTGGCAATAAGAAAAGCTGACTTGAAAGCTTGAATGACAAAAGAGCGGGGTAGTCGATGTTTCCCTAAAATGAGTGTAGGATCTGCAGCGATTGGAGAAGCTGCAACTTCCATTTCCGACCACTCTAGCACTGGTGTCTAGTGGTCATGTAGTGAGACAACTGCGCTATTTCGACATGTCAAACTTTCCTGACCTTCTCCGGGGTTAATGGCCTCGTAATTGTGGCTACCGGAGTTCGTGTCAAATCATCAGATGACCGTCGCGAGAGTGATATTGCACGAGTTGGAGTCTGTTCATCCTCAGTCCGTGGCGACTCTATTGGTGCATTTGATACGGTTCGAAGAACCAGAGGCATAGCTGGCGGAGGTGTTCCGGTATGGCTAGATTTGCCATTAGTCTCGTACTAAGTGAACTGTTAATGAGACTTCTGAGCCGATTGATATCATGAACAATTTTACCTTTCCAGATATTATTGCATTTAGAACACGCTCGGAAGAGGGCCGTTTGGTCGGCACAATATGCAAGAGGCTTTGAAGAAGTAGCAAAATGGAAGAAGGAAGTCCCCGTCTGATGAAGCTGGCGCTGGCTTCCGGGGTTGCGGTGAATCTAAGAAGACAAGTACCATAAATTTCTCTTTGAAGAATGACACTTCTCTCAATTTAACATACCCTGGATAGCTCCGGATCTCATTTTCAAGTTCGTCGAGCCTGTCATTGACGTAGGGTAGTCGGAAGAAAACAAGTTTATGCAGTATCATCCCTAGTGAACGCAAGGTGTCGTTAGAAGAGCCGCTTCACTAAATGACTAGACAATGTATACCCAGTGACCACATATCAGCCTTCGTGTCCAAACTTCTTGACGCATCTAGAGCTTCTGGACTAGTGTACTCCAGTGTCCCTGTGTTCCCAGACCTGGGTCTGGCGGTATTTAATGAATCTTGAGATGTGCCGAAATCAGACAGCATCGCTCGTGGACTGGTGACAGATCATTAGCTCAAGTTTACGAGTGGTATTGCGGCTCCTCACATTAAGCGATTCTCGTCCCATGTCAAGAGAACATTCCCAGGTTTTAGATCCAAGTGCAAGATGCTGCGATCGTGCTGTGTAGGGCCGACATGATATCAGTAAGGATAACAGTCAGAATATAATGCATACCAAAAATGCTAATCCCGTCACCACATCCTGGAATAGACTCCGGAGCTCATCAGCGTTCAACAGATGAACTGCTTTTGTCTCTCGTGGTTTACTCCGTTTCGCCTCTGGAGATTCCGCCCTAGCTTTCTTCTGCTCCCGAAATGCCCGTATGCGATCAGAACGACTTATAAAATCTTCCGCACTGGGTTCCGCTTTTGGGTCATTAGGTGCCACTGTCCCAGATGTCATGCCTTGACGAGAGGCGATGTAATCATCCAGACTGAGAATAAGTCAGCGTCATGCCAGAAACATAGCTATTGAAAGTATCACCTGCCACCTTCAGCCCATTGCATTAAGATACTGTCCAATGATGTTCAACACTGTTTCAAGCGAAAGACACCTTACAAAATAAACATACAACAATGTAGGAACCAACTCCCCGAAAGGTGAAAATCGGAAAGATTCGAGCCAAGAGTGGTGATATGTGATGATGTTCGGGTGACGAAGTGTCTCCAGTAATCGAACCTAGAAAATTAGCCTTGAGCACTTGAACGAAACCTACATGATCCAAAAAACGTGCAAACCTCGCGCAGAATGTTAAGCAGATAAGCATGGCTCTGGCCAACTGCCACTTTCTTTACAGCATAGTGACCTGCATTATTTTGTCAAACAATGACATCAGTCTGCCTTTTCCAGATCGCCAAGCAAGCGATGTACCAAGATGATTCCCGTCCAACACATGTTCACACAACCAAACCGAACCATTTGCCCCCATACCGAGACGTTTCTCCTCCTTGAAGAATGCTTCAAAGTACCCTTCTGCCATCACATCACTTCCGAGAGGTCGACCTTCACCTGAAGGAGTGATTGGTGTCGTTGGGCGAGATATTTCGTTGGCTGCTGCCAGAAGATGGAAATAGTTTGTTGCCCTGGTTTGTTGATGATTACGATCAAACATTAAAGGAGGTTCTTCTGAGAGTGGTCTATGGCAGTATGGGCAGTTAACAGACCGTCCATCCTCATCGGACTTCGAGGGGCTAAGGCCTTGATGTCCACTATTGGTGACACTCAAGGCATGAGATGATGGATTATAAAGAACGACTTGATTTGATGCCTCTAGAATAGGCCTCCACCCATCTGGGAATGATGGCAACGATATCAAAGCCAGCGGAGGACTGGATGATTGGGGATCCATTCAGAAGTGATTGTGCGAGGAAAAGAAGTTCCAAAGAGTGGTCACGAGATATCAGGGACGCTCCATGCTGAGTTTGAAACCACCCCCACACACACGTGTTGAGAAAGACAAAAACTTGCTAATTAGTTCACATAGTGTACAAACTAATCATGGCAGCTTGGAATCTAATTTACATATAGAAAGGCCTAGTGTGAACGTCCAGAAATCAACAACTCCCTCAGGTTGTCGCTGATTTCTGGAAGCTCAATGTTTCTAACCTCCTCGACCTCCTCGACCTTCCCTCGTCCACTCTTTGATCCGGTTCTCCGTCTCCTTCTAATCTCTGTCAATCGACTTCCTGCTAGCTGCATCTCACCCTTCCTCCTGTCTATATCATGGATTATTTGAGAGAATGAGATAAATAAGACTTCGGCCTGAGCGAGAGTGGATTCAAGCTCGATTGTCATGCTCAACTCGTTGCAATACTATTAAAGAGTCGAGGATCAGATGAGACTCTTCATGAATGAGAGCCATACGTACCTTCAAGACTTCATCAAACTCGACCAAATACCTCAAGATCACATCTCGATGAGATTCCAAGACAGCAAGCGCCACGAACAATATAAAGTTCTTGGAGTACCAATCTGTCCACAAACACTCCCACAAGTTCGCTACATCATCGAACTGGAATTCCCTCTTGAACCAGATCAAGATCCACCTGAAGCAGAAGAATAAGTTCAAGGAGTCGGATTTCTCGAGATGGCGATAGAGTTCCGGATCCATCATTGCAAGAAGTTGTTGTAAGGTTTGAAGTTGCTTCTTCATTCCACTTTGGTCACGAAGGAAATTTTGTTTCTTCATTGAGAGGTAAAGTTAGACGATGTCTTTTTTAGAGCTCGCTTCCCTACTTACCATACGCTCCATAATGGCAACGAAACACCAGAAGCTTTCAACCTCATCACATCCACAAACGACATATACGGGTGACAACAAATCTGACATGCCCTGCACGTAACCTGAAGGATACGTCAGTTGGAATACAAGGGGCGGGAGTTATGATATGCTCACCTAGTTCCTTCTCGTAGACATGATATGTCAATAGAATCACCGAAAGTCTTTCCACATGATGATTCGCGCCGGTATGAGCTCCGTTCTCAGCAGCCACAGCAATGCTGGATGACGAATTGCTAGTTTGCATAGCAAAGAGCGGATGTGTTCGATCTGTTCGACGGCAATCTACATCAATCCTGTGTCGTTCCTGTTCAAAGAATAAAAAGAGGGGTTTGAAGAAAAAAAAGTGAAGATCAGAGATGTCAGATTCAAATCAAGGAAACGGTAATATACCAGGATCTGACGAACTTCGACGATCTCTGGACTGTTGAATACTTCATCTACGCCATGCCACTGCGCCTTGACTTCTTCATAACGCCGGCTATTGAAATCTCGTTAGCTACAATGAAATCTGACCTGGAGGTAGCATATATACTTACGCCTTTTCCCTCCATAGTCCCTCTCTTTCCTTTGCGGTCGAATGCCACGGAATTACACCCAAGACAAAGGGCCAAGCCTTTCGTTTCACACCAAGATCTAAGCCCTGTGAGAACCTCCCAATCAGCGCTTGTCAAAGGGTCGCATTAAACTGATGGGACGCACCCTACGGAACACCAATTCTCTCATCTCGTCGAAAGTAATCCTTGGTCTACCTTCGTCATCGAACCAAGAGTCCCACAATGGCAAGTCGATGGGGTGTCTTGAATCTCGAGTTGATTTCGGTTGAGGCAAGTTGGATGATTCCTAATAAAGTATATGCCATTAGTCCTGCATCAAGCCGAAATAAATAACATTGAAGCTCACCGCAAGCAACTCGAAAACTCCCAAGTCAGATGTTTCTTCTTCACGACTCCCTGAACCACCACCAGCTGTTCTCTGAACCTCCCGCTGTCGTGCTCTTTCGCCTTCTTCGGCAACAACCTGTCGCATTCGTGTCAATTAAGCGTGGTTGAAATATTCAGGATGGGAACAAACGCACCCTCGCCCATTTTGCTAGGTAAACACGAGCACTCTCATATTCCCCAACCCCTCCCTTTTCAACCCAACTAGAGTATTCTCCCGGAACATGGACAAGGCTTCGTACAGGCTCGGGAAGATGAGGTAATATCTAGGTTCCAAGGTTAGAGAAGGGCCCTTGCCAAGACAATCAATATTTGGGCTTACTGGCTTCGCAAGTGGATGACTTAACACGCTTTGAGCGGCATGCCTCGTAGCGCGAGTAAATTGAGAGAAACCAGATAGGAGAGCCATTCGAGCAGAAGATGGTGAGCTGATAGCCTCATGTAAAACCGAGGTTCTGAAGTTGGATCCACGGGGGGTGGAAGTACCAGAATGATCGGATGCGGAGCGAGGTCTTTGAGGACGTCGGTGATACGGCACAGGTGAGCTGGTCGTTGTGAAGTCCAGGTCATCGAATATGATTGTTGTGTGAGCTTCAATGTCGCTGCGGGAAGGGTCAACGAGGAAGAGATGGGGTTGAAGAGCTGATTTGAGGATGTGACAATAAGACCTCAGATGTTGAAGAAGATCTAGAAATGCGTCAATACAGCTCTTGAACGACTGGTGAAACAAAACACACCTTCACCACCCCAAGAGGGAGCCATATTGTCATGAGATGTTCGAGAAATCTGCATGCTGCGCGATTCATCGTCGTGGAAGTGAAGGGTGGATAGTGTGGATCCATTGACCAAGTTGATCGTGATTGAACCATCTAAACCAAGATATAAGTGGACATACGCCAAGAATATGGCAGCGGTCACTTACACCATGACGACAATGACGGTGTGGTGACCAGCAAACTGTAGATGGACGTCAACGGCGTCGAGAAAGCATAGTTTTCTCCGCGTGGTGGTAGATCAATGAGAACACCATCTTCGACACAAGTAAGAAACTGCGCTTCCCAGTGCAGAACTTCCGAAAGCTCACCTTCGTTCTCTTCTTCGTTGCTTGGCTTTGGCAACCCACCATCAGCACTAATAAACTTTTGCCATTCCTGATCTCCCCTCTGATTCAACAATGACTCCGGAATCCAAGCCAACAAGAAAGTAGGAGACAATCCATCCTAAAGGGCAGTGACGATGTCAGGGGTCAGCGATTATGACGACCGGTCACTATTGCAATGGATCCACACACCTTCTTTACGATAGCGACGAACCCGGGTATGTTATCTCTTGCAAACGCTGTGGGATGCAAATACACCTTTGATTTGGAATACAAAAGCCGATGTAGTCCCGGTGTGTCTGTAGTGGGATGTTGTACTATCTCGACCATACTGTCTGATGAATGGATGGAGATTGCGTCGAATGGTGGTGAACGAGCGCCGGAACCTGGTGCAGAGGGGCCACCGCCCATCAGAAGTCAAGTTAATATAAAGAAGATCGATTGGAGTTATTTAATAGACTGTGGCAATCCTGCTGCGCTCCTCTTGCGTAGTTACTTGGTCGTTTACAGCCAGTCTGTGGTGAAACCCTTATTCGTCGGAAGCAAATTACCGACTGCGTACCTGGACATTAGAACACCGTAACAATCCATTAGACTTTCGATCAGGAAGAGTTCTACACTGCCGCCTGTATTCTTGTGTACGTCTTCTACAATATAAGATGACAAGAAGAGAACTTTGATAATGCAAAATATAGAAAACAATGCAAAGGTCATTCAGCCATTAAGCCATACATCATAATCGAACATGGAAAAGAGAATTGGGGAAAGATATGATAATGAAAGAAGCATCACAGAGCATCCCAGATGCGCTGCCACCTGGTTCTTGGTCCCTTGGCAGCCTGTTCAGCGAGGTACCTCTCTTCTTCGTCGTCAATCGCCTTCTTTCCAGAGATAAGGTCGACATCTTCGAGTGGAATAACCTTGGTCTTATGGTACAACTTGTAGCCCTGGATATATTGATCAACAAAATAGTACACGATACCATGTTATTTTAAACTCACCAGCCACATAGCAAGGAACACTGGAGCACCAATGTATGACGTAATGAAGTTCTTGTGGTTCCACGGCATGAAGGTATCGAAACCCTTGAAGAACGTAATGATCGCAGTCACCACGAAGGCAAAGTAAGAGCCCCAAGGTTGGAAGGGTGCCTTGTAAGGCAGCTGGTCCCGACTGATTCCTTGCACCTTGAGAGCTTTCATGAAGCGGATGTGGGACAAGGAGATGCACACTGTTAATTGATCATATGTTAGGTCGAATAACATAATAATTGTGCCAAGCATACTCACTCCATGTGGTCGCTCCAAAGAAGGTCACGAGATTAACGAAATACGTGAACACTTGCGCAGCGGAACTTGTCGTGTTCAAGTAAACCAATGCGCAGAATGCCGTACAGAACAAGAGAGCAGGCCATGGCACGCCTCCCTTGCTGACCTTCTTGAAAATTGCTGGTGCTTTTCCTTCAGCTGCAAGTGCATAAAGCGTACGTGAACCAATATACAAGTCAGAGTTGGCAGCGCTCATGACGAAAACTGTGGAATGAACGGATCATCAGGGATTGCCTTGAACGCTCAGAAGCCCACAACTCACTAAGAATCGCGCCGTTGATAACATGGTTCAAGCCTCGAATGCCAAAGTTCGTAGCAGCAACGACAAATGGCGAAGCAGCTGCACCAGTCTGAGGTTACAACGGACATAAGCAAGATTCAGGAATAATGAGATTAATCATCACATACCTTTGCTTTTGTAGCAACGAAGAGGTTTGGGTCATTGCTAGGGACAATCAAGCCGATAACGAATACTCCTCCGATATAGAACACAAGAATACGCCAGAAGGTTCTTTTGATGGCCTTTGGAATGTTCTTTCTTGGGTTTTCGGCTTCTCCGACACTGCAAAGAAATGTGCATTAGGGAATATACGTATTGGAATGAAAGGATTCAACGTACGTAACACCTGTAATGAAGAGCATCAGCTTATGATCCTACATATCACACTATTTCAATCGACTCACCGATCAGCTCAGTACCCATGTAGGCGAATAGTGCATTTGTCATGACAGCCCAGAAACCGAGGAACTGGGAATCCAATCCAGTTAGAACCTGATTCTTGACCTCTTTACGTGGAACCCACCTTTCCCAAGCCTCCTTCCTTCAAGTAATGAGAGAAAACACCTGGATCCTTCCAGTATCGGAACCCAATTCTGTCATGTTTTGGGTTTCCACCCAGGTCGACGATGATACCCATCAGAATCAAGCCAATAAGTGCCAAAACTTTGATCGAGGATAGCCAGAATTCAAGTTCTCCGAAAACACGGACACCGAGAAGATTGACAATGAAAACTATGATCGGAGGTATAAGCATATGGTTATATCAGGAATTTAGAGTGAACCTACTTAGCGCGATGAATATGGTCATCCATACAGCGATGTGTACTTTTGCTTGAGTGTCCCAATATCGAATGACAACACTAAAATGCAACAGTACTCAGATCATACTCGAACATGCATCTATGCATTACTTACCCAGCGGCACTGGATGATAGGAGGTAGAGATTATTTGGCGTTAACACTGCTTCTACTCGAAGTAACTGGCACACGAGAATACTCACTTAATCTGAGGGATGCAACAGGTTAGCCTTCCGTACCATTCATCAAAGGAAATGACATACGTTATTAGGCGTGACAATTAGATACTTCATTAGATAATTCCATCCCAAAGCAAAACCCAATGCTGGATCGACAAATCGGCTTGCATATCCGCTAAAGCCTTTCTTGTGCGGCAGATACGCCGCCATCTCCCCCAAGCTGACCATCACAAGATAACTGCATAGCAACAATCTTGTCGATATTATGAAACAATATTGGCGCTTGATTACTTACCATACAAAGCTGATAAGAAGAAGCGAATCAATAACAGTTTCACTAATGTGATACGAAACATGAAACATACCCAACAAACGAATAACCGATGAGCAGACCCAATGGACCACCTCTTCGCAGCCCAGTTCCCGAACCAATAATCAGTCCAGTACCTAGTGCAATCAAAATATCATGATTTGTCAGCGAATGTGGTGAGAAGAATGGAGCGGCATTGCTTACCGACAGCCCCTCCAAGAGCTAAATTATGATTTAGACGGTCTCAGCTTCTCATAGCCTAGAGAAATTACCCATGAGAGTGGCGTACCTATCATGGAAATCTGGCGGGCCTTGAGCCCTCGATGAAGAGTATCATGAGCTTCCTGTAGTGTTGGGTCTTCTTCTCGTTGTTCACTGAAGCTGCCACTACCGACGGTTTTTGCCTTCTCCTCGTCCATGATGTTCATGACTGTAAGTCGGTACCCGATGAGAACAAAGTGGAGAAGGGAGGTATGGACCACTTTAGCCGAGAGCCCATTGGGTTATATATAACAGATGCGGTCCAAACGGTATCATCCTAAGCCGGAAGAAGCAACAAAGGTCCGCATGGTCTCAAGGGTGCCAAGTTTATCGCCAATCAGTGAATCGAAAGACACGCATGAAGTGAAGGAACATTCTGCTGGAGTGTGTGGGATTGATTGAAGGGGAGCCACGCGAACCGAGCTTCTCCACGAAACGAAACCAGTGCTTCGCTTGCTTCCTTACAGACCGTAAAACATGTCCCCGCTACTACCGGACGGACCTCCTAAGGTCACCGGAATTTCGGGTCTTGATGATCAGTGGCTGCAAGGTGAGGGTGAGGTGTAAAGTGGATGCTGTTTGGTCCTGGCGTTGGCTGACTGTCACATGGCGACTTCCACGCCCATTTCCCTGGATCTACATTTGTTTAAACCATAGTTTCTTTCAACACACATCAAGTTTTCAAATTGTATATATCATGCAAGGGGCGATGATGAGGAGGGCAGGACAATGGATGACGGCGTAATTAGTCTCGTCCATGTGCTATTTCTGGAGCTAATCTCTTGGCGCAGGGGCTCCAACGCGATTAAACCTAAACATCCTAATTTCCTATTATATTCCATGTGCTGCGCATAATCCTAATACTAGCGCTAAATGGGTATCCCTTTAACTGCCTCAATCAATTCCCTCACAAAGAGATAAGGAAATGAAAGTAACTGTGTCTCGATGATCTCTCCCTGTTCTATTGCGTAGTCGTCTCCGCCCCCGAATGATGAAACGGAAACTTGATCATCCTCGAAGGAATGTTCGACGTACTGCTTGCGGTGTCTCTCTTCATTTGTGCAAAGATACGCAGCAATTGCAAAGCTTTCTCGGGGATCTTGCAGAGGAATTGGGTGATCATCGCACCAGCGCCACGCCTCTTGCTGAAAAGTGCTAATAATATCGATAAGGCAGTTAAGTCATCATACCATACGTCACGGGCAAGATAACCCTTACCGAACCAGTTCATCGAATGCCTCCTTGACTGGACCCCGCATATTGTCATCCTTCTCCCTCCTCTTGCGTTTCTCCGCAGGCACGACCCCCATTCCCCCAACGATCTCAGCTTCTGTCATTCCATAACCTTATCGACCCAATCAGGTCAGAAATCGACGCTGCATCATGCCAAGCAAATGCTAATCACTCACGACGCATGATTCCCCCAAGCTCGATGTCATATTGTCTCTTCAGCGCTCCAGCTTGCCGGAAATATGTATCCCGCGGACGAGGTAGACTGGAAAAGCGAGGGTCACTGTGCATGGTAGTAAGGGGGTCAAGCACGGGAGCAGGATCAATGAGACGATATAGCTCCCCCAGAATCTTGCTGCTTGCGTAAGAGACCTTTGGCGACCTTTCCATGAAGTCTGGATAAAGTTGATTCTCCATCCACTCGGGACAAGTGGCAGGGACGCCTTACAGATTACTGCTGTCAATTACCGATCCATTTTTCTCATATAGGTTTTCTTACCAGTTTTAGCGAAGTCTGCGGCTCGAGAAGCAAGATGTGCGAGTTCAACCGCTCTAGCACAAGTGGGACCTTCCATGTCGGCAGCTGCCATGTGAGCTGTGGATATCCTCCCTAATTCATCATACTGAAGAATGGTTCATGATCACATCTCTTTAATCGGATCTCTATCAGGTACGTACTTTCATATAATCAATGAAGAAGTCTTGCACTTGTTCAATGGTGACATTTGAGACCTTTTCCGAGCTGGGTGCCGAATAGTCCATGGCCTTGTAGTTCCTGCCTTCAGGTACGACAAAACGTTGATCCCAAATCAATGTGAACGTGTCTCCATCGCTAATGATAATAGAGTAAATTAATCAAAAAGCCTATTATGCATAGCCATTACTTACAGATCCCCTCCTCCAAGCCTTTTTCGTCCAACCCGGTTAGCCCGAGCTAGCAAAGAAAGATGGGTGTCACTCACATACTTGGCAGGTCACGACTGCCTTCCCGAGTGGAGAATACGATGACATTCACTAAATGGGCCAATTCCGGGACATCTACCGCTGAAACACGTCGAACATCCCCAGGATGTAGAGCTGGTGAACGGAAAATCGTGCAAGGACCTGTGACGACGTGTCGTTCTTTGGACTCGCCATCAGGATCTTGTATGGCACAGTAGATTTCACCCTCAGCCAAGGTACTAGAGGTATATAGTTCATCCGTCAAAAGTCAGCGACGCCGTAACTCAAGTACTTACCCAGTTTCATCTGCTATGCCAAGTAGATACGCGGCATCCTTGACTTCCAGCCTTGCTCTGTATTTCAAGTCGTGAAGTAATCTGCAACCCAGGACTTGGAGCACGTTCACCAATAGTGTCTCATGCTGGAACCCGTGATCCATCAGGAGAGAAATAGGAAACTTCCGGAAATGCTAAGTGAGGTTAATAGCATTGTATAGCGACAGTACTCACTGTGGTCATTTTCTTTGCGCGCCGGCTGCCTAACTTTTTGAAGGCTTCGTGGCTATATCGAGGATCGTTGCTTGTCAAGCTTTTGGCCCGCTCCATTTGCTCATCAAAAAGGGCCCTGAAATTGGACTGGGGTTTCGTCAACGTCAGTCAATTTCGGCTCAGAGGGAGCTTCCTCACACGATGAACTCCCAATGCCTCTAGGAGGAGTACGGATTGTCGTGAAAGGAATCCACGGCTGTAACTTGAAACAGTGCAGAGTCCCATGGACACATGAGTGGCTTCGAACTGCTGTGGTCAAGGATGGGTAGATATAGAGCCAACGATACAGCGTACCTTTCGCATACTTGGCCTAGCTAAAACCTTATTGCCTGTGATCGAGCTCGAAACGGTTAGCATTCCTTTGAAGCTTATTAAACATCAGTCCAACAAATCATTCCAAGATTGCGGAGTTGCTTACCCAGCAAACCGAACTTGGACAGCCGATGGAACGGTATCCGGCATTCCCATTATCTCTGCACACCTCTTGGCCAATTCTTCGCTGATCAGTCCAATGCCATCAGTGTAAACACTAGGGTAAAACAATGTTATCGATAGAACTCGAAGTCGATGTAGTGTCCGAGCTCACTATTTCCCGTGTTTAATGTCATCGATCACTTCGATTTCAACATCTCCCACAAGCTTTGTAGAGCTGAAGCACAGTCCAATCCTTGCAGCATGTTTGGCAATAATTTTCTCTTTTGAGAAGTCACCCATCCACTGCCGTATCGCGTTTACTGTCAAATCTTCTGATTCTGCAAAGAACCATGCCTGTCCTTCTCTGATAAATGCGTGATTCAGATAACGAATGCATATAGGACTTTCTGAAAACCCGAATACCTTGCCATCCCGTCCGAATAACCTAGAAATGAATATAACCTTCCGCAAACCATAACACCGTTCCTCAACGCGGATTTAAATCTTGCGAGGGGCCCAACATTGGGGTCCTAACGAAGAAACTCAGTTAGTCATCTGCGCCAGACAGCGAACATGTATAGAACCAACATTTTCGTGCGTTTTCTTGATACAGTCGCCCATATAAAACTTCTGCCCGTTCTCATCCGTGAATTGCACCCTCGTAAATCTGTCCAGATGCTGGTGAAATTGACGTAGGACACGATTGCTTGTTTCGGTTTCAGGCGGGCAAGGCAGCACCCGAGTAGGAGTAACCATTATACGACGCACAGCAGCCTGATGCTCTGAGGTGCCAACCTTCTTGTCTACGTATGACCGCCCAAGGTCTAGAAGAACGACATAAGTGGACCCAATATCGCTTCAGCTCAGCACTAGACTTCGACTCGCCTCGAATAGTCTTCTCAAAGTTGTGGATCCTCTCAGACTTGTACATGCATTTGAGGATCCAAATCTGTTTTTGAGGTTCGAAGAGCTTGATTCTCTTCCAGACATGCCCGAACTCTAAGGCCAAAATTATTCCCCGTGCTATCAAACCCGTAATCAGAAATCGTATTTCGTAATCAACAGGTAACTGGTTGATTCGAGTTATTGAGGTCTCGGAGGGATCTAGTCGATTTTGTATGACCACACTATTTAAGAACAACCTCTGAAAACTTTCGGGCTGAAAATCGGGGCGTTCCGAGGTTCGAAGACGGCTTATTGCATCGCGCAACGCGGCAAGTCCACTTTTCCGTATATAGAAAAAGATCCGGAACGAAAACCATTGGCCAAACTGGTAGAATGGTAGAGTATTTGGGAGTCCAGTATGAAAGCAATTTCAAGTCCATCACTCACATTGAGCTGTAAGTTTGCACGTTGACCCGTTGTGGGCAACGCAGTAACCGGCCCTGCGTATGATTCATTGCCACCTTCGCAACACCAATCCATTTCGGTTGAGCGACGGTGGAAGCAATCAAATTGATCTCTACCCCGTTTGCCTAGAATTGGTCTATCATGAAAATCAATAGTGACCTGAGGAGGTCTCCGGAGTGAAATCGTTAAAGCAGCTTCGTAACCTGGTCCGTCAGTGCTCTTAGTAGCTGTCAGAGCAAGACCTTTGTTCAGTATGTCATCTAGGTGAATTACGATCTCAAAGGCCGCATAAAGCTGGTCCATCTTGTGCGGCTCGACACCTAGACTTATTGTCTAAGATCATTGGGTAGGATCAATAATATTGAACGTTCGGACAAATGCAAATGCACCTTTTTGGCTGTGTCCATTACCAAGAGGGATTGATTCCAACCTCCCGTTGTGATGCTTCTGCCCAGAAGAAAAACGCGCCCCTCCCCTTGCGTAGATCCAGCCCACACAGTATGAATGTTTCTAGTCCAAAATCTTTCACCTCTCAAAAGAGGTTTCTCTGAGGGAGTGTACTGCACCTGATAAAATAATGGTATGTCATTGACAAAATTTGCACGGAACAGAATGACCGTCTCACCCATCCTACAGGCTCCTGTTCCACTGGAGGCTCGTTGAGCCATTGATCGCCTGAACTAAGTCTA
>WSTZ01000724.1:0-11346 GCA_019632295.1 Tulasnella sp. 418
AAGCAAAACTACATTCACGCTACCCCGGTATTTGAGCAGTTCGAGAGGGAGCTATCAAAGGAGGATCGTGATTATGTCGAAAGAGTTCGTGCTGGGTTGTGAATGATGTAATTCATTCATTCGACTATTGAATGCCAATATGTAAGCATGTAACCGCTGTATATTCCATATCGCGTAGGCCTGCTTCAATTCACAAAACAATCCATACTTAGAAATTGACCGATTGCGTGAAGTACAGCCATTCGCCATTCTCACGATTCCACTCAGGAAGACCGCTAGTCCTGGGAAAATGATAATAGCGTTGATTACGGAGATGTTGTCATCTAAATCACGACTGTTCGGCTGATGTGATATGGTACACTATAGTATAGGGCGTATAAGTTATACGAGCCTTCAGTACTCCCCGAAGATTGCAAGGCGAAGCGAATTTGCTCAATAGGCGAATAAGCTCACGTTGTAAGCCAAGCCTAAAAACAATAAGGGCGAGCTGTCCCTGCAGTGAGGACAAACGTTAACAATATCATTGAGTAACGCCGTGATGTTGGACACGGTTCTGCAAGAAATGAATTGGATAGGTACAAGAAATAGGGTCTATTATTATATAAGCCACAACATTCTTCAACAAAAGTCGTCATTCTCCAATAATCTGCCTCGTAATATCTTCCCCATGTGGGTCGGAAAGTATCCCATTCCCTTCCTTCGCAATGCAAACAGCCTCCTCAAATATGGTACTTGACTTTGCTCAAATGTGCAAGTTGATAGAGCCGAAGATCTTCGATGCTCGGGTTTGATAAAGCCGTCGGGTTGCAGGTTATCGTCCTCTGTTGGTTTCTGAGAATACAGGCCCAAGAAGTTGCAAAGATGCATATAGGCTGCCTTGTCTTCGATGTACAGTTGCCCAGCCCAAAGATTTAAGCGAGTTATGACTCCGATATCCAATTTGGTCCATGAAGAACCTAGTGGTGGAATGCAATGGAAAGCAAGATCTTCGAATGATTTCATCTCTTGGGTAACCCTTGGGGCATACTGGTGCAGATGTACCTTCGTGCTCCGACGGATATATGGGAGTAGTTCGTTGACTTCGTGCGGGCTCAATACAACGAAAACCCTCCTTCCAGGCCCAGTAGTAGAGACAATCCAATTGACAGGGCGAATGTAATCATTTGTGTTGCCGTGTCGTACCGGTTCAACCGTTATGGAGAAGTCTCTGGTGGAGAATAGCTCGTGCCCATCCCAACTGTCCGCTTCAAAGGAAAGGTCTGAATCCCCAGGTAAGGGTTGGAAAAGGGCATCGAATGCAGTAGAACGACTCTTGAAGACGCCTGTTTCTACTAGATTTCGAACGTCGTCATGGATGAAAGGGATGGTAGCCTTGATCTTTGGTGGGCGCTCAACTTGGCGCTCCATCTCAATTTCCATTACCATCTCTCGCTCTTGCTCTTCGTCAATACGTGTCTCAGAAGAGGAGTTTGACGGTGCCCATTTCGAGTAACGATCGCTAATGTCCTGGTAGTCTTGACACCCACGAAGTTCCCGAACAAACGAGTCTGGCCTTACAAGGCCATACATTTGTTCAAGAGATTGAGCTTCATCTTGCGTCCACGTTAATTCTATTGAATGTGGCATTTCCTTGAGTTCTCTCCAGGCTTGGTCCCGTTTGCGATGGTCCATTCCTTGTCGCGCCCATTGCGATATTTGATGAACCACCTCAAAGCATGATTCAACCATAGTCCATAGTAGGATATCCTTGGCTTGGACAGGATCATTATCATGCAATTTAGCAGCAACACGTATCCGACGATCAACTTCCGAAGGTGCAAGGAACATGACAGAGTGACCACGACCCAGCTTCCGCATTCGCATGCAACCTAAAAGCAATGGTACATAAGCAAAAGATCAAACATAAAATTTAGAGCATTTGAATGGATACCTTGGAGTAATCGATCTTTCGTTAGCTTAGGGCCCAGCGTAACAGCAGCCCGGGTACCCATGGGAAGTTTGAAGTCGGTACCTCGTGTATGGGAGTCATCGAGATATAGAAGACATCTATGTAGCTGATGACGAAACGGCGAAGACACAAATGCTTCAGCGACGCCATCACGAGTACGAACATAAGGTTCGTCATCAATTCCGAAGAAGATGACCGCAAGGATTTCTTGATTCATGTTGAGTTTCAGCCACTCAGCTGCAACACCTTCATTTGAGAGGTGAAGTATTTGTGCCCCAACGTCCAACAGAACCCGAACTTCTGGATCTTGGGTGCACAACAAATGGAGGAGGGACTGTTCAGAATTCCGGTGACCCATGCATTGGTAATGATTGTTTTCCCGTTGTAGAAGATACGCCAGGACCTTTGCATTAGTACTTGACTGTGAAAGGGGATCGGCTTGCTCAATGGAGGTCGGAAGGAGATATTGACCATCGTTTGTACCACTGAATCCAGTTGTCACGTGATGTTTGCGCTCGGCGAGATCCCAGGCTGAAGTCGCCATTTTCTTCGGGAACTCCTTGGCGTTTCGGGGAAACACAATAATGGAGAGGAAGAAATCGATGACAGCTTGATTATGACCGAACAGCACATGAAGCGTCTTGCGTTGCTCCAAATCGCGAAGGTTGATACCGCCAATATGTTTCAAATTCTCGGGAATGGACGGATTCAGGCGAACCCATAGGTTGTATTGAAGAGATGGGTTATCCTGCTTGAATAGCAAATCGAGACACGTGCCTAGCTGACTTTCTGAGAGACCCTTCCAGTAATAGCTGAGACAAGTGAGCAGGATCGCTATATCGGGGTGACTGAACTCGGCCCGCATGGACGGAACATCTTTTGCGCTGCAAGAAATCAGAGAGGTTGGTTCAGAATACGACCAATAGAATGCAAATATTGTAATACACACCGGTAAGGAACAGCCAACATCGTACGGGGAGGATCCAAGCCATAATCGACACGCCACCTCTTTTCCTTCAAGACGAATTGAAGGATACCATGGGCCAGCAAACCGCGAAGGATAAGAAGTGTGCGCCAAAATTCGCTATTTTTGCAATGTAGTTCGAGCTGACTAACATCTTGCGGGGCCGGATCAAACTTGCTGATGTACGCAATTGCTGGTGTACGGAGATGGGGTGGGAGAAGATCAAAAGAGCATTGATGAATTGCGCCACTCGAAATGTCCCCTACAATTAAGTCAATGAGCATTTCTCCTGCACTGTCTTGGAGTATACGAATTCTAGGGTAGCTCCCGCGATTACTCTTGGACCCCTCATGACATTCCCGATACCCCGTCTCGGCAAGCTCAGGTTTTTCCACATTCTCCAAGACTTCGAAACCTGCAGGATACTCGCTTTTGACCGTTCCGGCATGCCTTTGGACGAGATTAAGGATTTGCTGAACGATGGTCCAACGATCAGGGCCACCATCGAGGGATTGCTGCTGTCCAACGGTGTACACCAGTTGATACTTGACATGCAATATTTCGTCGCTTTCATCCAAGATGTCACGGGAATTGAGATCTAACCACCTTTGACAATCCACCAAGTGGTCAGCCACCAATGATTCTTCTGCACTGGACAAAGGTTGAAGGTTGAACCTCCTGTCTAAGCCCATCAACTTGAATGAAAGAATGTGCTCCGGTTGTGTGACGAGGATCCCTCGTGTCTTGACACACAACTTGAAAAGTCCCTGGACTTGGCGCACTTGATCAAGCGTGAGCTGTGGAGTTCGTGAGAATGGCATAAAGAAGATACGCCGATTTGCAAGACCTCCAAGTCGATGAACGAGCAGATGAAACATTGCGGGAGCTAAAGGTTTCAGAACCACGACTCTGACAAGCTTTTGGCCATCAGAGAGTGTGGCAGCAACCAGCGGTGCTATAACGGAAGACTTCCCCTCCCCCATATTAAGCTGAAGTACCGTATTTTCCTTTGACCGTGGGGTAGCCATCTCCCTTGTGAAATCAATTTGAATTGAACGTGCGAGAAAATCGCCATCAATCTACGTTCCATGAGATAAGTTCATCGACTATTGTAAATAAATTGAATGTACCAACCTGGACGAGAAGCCTTGTGGAATGTTGCCCATCATCGCCTGCTTCTATGACTGTATTCTCAAACTCAGCAAGGAACTCCTCCGGTTTGTGCTCGTGAAGGTATTTGTTCAGGCGGCAGGCATGTTGGAATGTTACAATAGAACGGGCAAAGGTGTTGAAGGTTTTCCGCCAGGGTTCAGAGAGACTAACATTGGAATCAAATGTAAGAGCTCTGAGCATAGATCTTTTGGCCAGACACGGCCAGAGTCCTGCACTGTATAACAAATGCTCGGCCCTTACCGAGGGAGAAAGGGATTCCTGGATACATTCAAATGTGGCTTGAAGATGTACCCCGCACAGTCTTTGATAATGAAGAACGATGCTAGTCATTTGAGATAACGATTGTCCTCGTTGGCCGCTTGGAGTCCTGGCTTCCATTATCAGACTTTGCACACTTTTCTCTAGATCATCCGCGTATTTTCCCTTGAATGCTGCTAGTTTTTCACCCCGTTGGAAATGAGAAACGTCTTCACGGAGCGCACATAAGAGTGAGCATAGCTTGTCTATCGTAAAGACATTGGCTTCCGTAGCCAAGCGGAAGGAATGACGCAAGGGGATTGGCGGTGGAAGCACATCGGGAGCTTCGCGCTGTGCAGCTAGTTGAAGGAAGTAGTAGGAGCTAGAAATGGAGGGGAGTGCCTTTTCGATCGGGTTGAACTTGTATGGCTTGGTCTCTGTCGTTGAGAGACATTGTACATCGTGGAGAATCGCTTGTATGTTCTGGATATATTCGTATAAGTCTTTGTTTCTGAGGCATGTTTGGAACACCTCCGCAACATCTTTCTCCACACGCCGAATGTCAAAAGGCCAATCCCGCCTAGATTGAACACGAGGGTTAATATTTTTATAGTATAGAATTCAGTTTCACTCACAGCTTTGGAACCACTGGCGCCTTCCCGGGCCATTGTTTCTTCAGAATATTGACTAGCTGCTCCGCCTGGGATGAACGGCGTTGATTGAATAGTGAGAACTTCCATTCATCACACTCTTCTTCCCATTTGTGAACTATCTCCGATAACATCTCCTCGTTCGGTTCTAGACCCGCTGAAAGGTCGTACGATGACCAGACAGGAGGATGTTGAGTACGAAGTTGGGGGACAGTCGCAAACGCCAACATGGTAGGAATCATCCGTCGCATTTGCGCTGACCCATATGCCCATGCAGAAAAGCTGAATGCCATTTGAAACCGATTCTCCGCCCTGGAAGCTGTGCGACACCTGTTGCACACAGAGAGCCAAAACCTCGCCATGTCCCGTTTGAGCCAATCATTTCTGTACTCCAGTGAGACCGCTTCATCGATACCAGATAATTCTCCGCACTCCTTCAACGTTTGGTATAGCTGGTTTTGCGTAGGCAATCGAGATCTCCAATTGAACACCATAGAGGAGATGCTGACTACAGCTCCTTCATCTGAGTCGTTCGTGTAGATCGAACTACCTCTGGAGTTATAAACAATGTCGTGGTTATGGGAGCATGAAGCGCTTGGGTCCGTTGCCTGGTCACGGTAGTAAGGTTCGTTGCGATATACGGCCCGATCGATTAGGTGCTTTGAGGTTTGACGCAGTTCTAGAAGCTGCGTTCTGGTACCAGACGAACCAAACATTCGCAACATTTCTGCATAGCCAAGAATCGAGTTCACGAGAGCTTCGAATCTATTGTGTTGGGAGAGGGGACTGATGGAGAGGCTTGACCACCCGACTGATTGCATTACTTGAAGATGAGGTGGGTGATATGTGCGAATAGGCGTAAGTTCCCGGATTTTCGTCAGCAACTTCCATTCATGCTCTCCAAGCTTCTGGAACGATGTCAATCCTGCAGAGCGAAGCTCAAGCAAGGCTTCTTCTGTACCAGTACGACCTGTCAAGGGGTCCGGTATGGAATGGCTAGTAATCGCATGCAAATATACCTGGTATAGCTTGCTGAGCATGCTACCGTCACCCTCGATGCGGCCCAAAGTCGGATTGATGGCGTACTTGAAGTAGCGAATAATGGGATCCTCAGGAACTCGGAGAGTCGCCCTAACATGATTGTTGGCAGCCAAAACAGTGAAATCGCAACTGGGGCTGAAGGGAATGATGACTTGTCGAAGCCAAGGCTCTGGTGACTTCTTTGCACGCAGTACAAGTTGGCTCTTGAGGCCTATCATGGTATCTGAGCACTGATTGGTGTCAACGATCATTCCAGGAATGCTCATAGACTCCATGTCGGACCCTTGTAGGAAGAAATCTAATCTGAACCGAGGGAGGGAGATATCCACGCGCCCTGTGGAGCCGAAGTATTTGACTAGTATGTATGCATGATTCTCCAAGGGTTGAAGGAGCTTGAAGATCATTGACGCTGTCCGGCTTCTTGGATCCACAAGTTTTGGCGAAACATTCCGGTTTTTGAGTGGCAGGTGCATTTCGGAGCGGCCATTCGGTGAGAATTGGATGCGCCAATTGTGCGGAGATGAGTCCCATCGCGTTCCGAGATCCCTTATTTCAATCTCGCCTTTGCGATTTGTGAGATTGAGCCAGTGGGTACTGTTTGCCACCAGAGTTCTGGGTAGGTCACCATCAAATACGTGATGAGGGATAAGCTCGAGTACTTCGTCCCCATTTTGAGCACGTATGACAAGCTGATCTTGACGATTTCCTGGATCAGAGTGTCTCCATGCAAAAAAGACCTTTGAAAACATCAGCTCATGGGGAGTAAAGGATGCGTAATAGCAACATACCTGGTAGCCACATCCAACTTTCAACGTTGCTTCATAATCCATCCTTGGCATGCTTGCAGGAATTACGTCCAAAACTCTCTGAAATATGAGTGATTAGAGTTGCGCGGAGATGATAACGATAGCTTACTTACCTGTCCAAAAATACGGGAATATATTGAGTGGGCAACCATATTCTTCGGCAGTCGACCAAGCGGCTTCTGATCAATCAACAATTCTCCAGTGAGTAGATCCAGATGGACAGTTTGGGAAGACTTGAGGGGGTCTGAAGGTTTAGTACAGGTGGTGATCCAACGATCATTGGGCATGGGTAACGGCATCCAATCGCGTGACGCAGGATATGACTCCCATATCCTCGAGACTGAGAGATCCAGTCCAGTGGGATATTGATCGATGTGCTGCGAAAGTAGGGACTCCATCGTGTGAGAGAGGCGTTGATTTCGATAGAGGAGACTCCGAAGACGAGTAGGTGTCTTGGATGCATTCGGGGGCGAATTCTGATGAATCAGAATAGCACAATGGATAAAGATGGCAACATCTTCATCATTGGTTAATAGACTCGGTACCTTGTCCCGATCAACATCGTAAGTTGCTCGACACGCTGCTGCCACTTCACACATCCGCATCTGATATTCCTGCATACGACTCTCTTCCTCGATACTGGCTAGCATTGGTGAAACCTGCGTTAACCACTTATATGTGACGCTTCGAACATTGCGCAAGAGCCTGAGAGCATTCTTGATCACCGCCTTCTCCGTTGATGATACCAGGAGCCGACTAATTAGGACCGTGATAACTTGCATCCCCACGACGTTGCACCAATTGGCGCTCAGCCTGACGAGAAGATCTTGAAGCTCATCAAGTAAGACTTTGCCAAAGGCCCCTTTAGATGGTTCTATATGCCATTCCCTCTCTCGGTCCCGATTCAAGGGACCAATCTGCCAGACCGCCTGTCTTATGAGTGAATACACTGCATCCTCCTGGAATCTTAGAGAGTCGCATCGAATTTCGGAAGAAATGTTGAGCCATTGAAGTCTTGGGCCACTTCGGATCCTAGCAAATGCGAGATATTCGTGTAGGTTGATCTCTGGTGAGCAATCCCCTTGATTAGCCATGATCTGGTTCGAAGTATGAGAAGTTCCTGAGACAGCGTATTGCAAGTTCTGGTAACATCCATGAGGGAGACGGAGCGTGCAATGATCATTGATGGTGCAACTGGTGACTTGGGGAGTAATCCACTCCGACTTGGAGTTGTCGAAAAGGCTTTAGGTGACGAGTTATGAGTATTGTACTCTACTTTTACCGGATGGAGAGAAGTCGCTTACCTCCATTGTAGACCGTGGTTTTTACATACCGACTCCTCTGAAGCCGTGGATACCTTTTCGGAACGAAGATGTGACCGCATATACGAAGCGGTCTTGGACCCAAGATCTACCCGTGGAACCGAGGATTGGGAATAATAATTCTTCAATGCCGGATAGTCTGACAGCACCATGCGGCAATCTTCATCAGAAGAGATGCGAGGGTTAGGAATGCAGACATCTCGGAGAAGCATGTTTAGGATCTTCCGCCAGATTATGAAGGGATGTGGAGGAGCGAGTTCGAAGACCACAATCTTTGCTTTGAGTAGATTTTGGGGTAATGGCCATTCATGCACATCAATCGTCATATCGCTTGCTTGTCGATTCCAAAAGCATCTGGAGCATGAACTAGAATGACCACTGTCCCACCCATTGTGCCAATACTCGCATGAAAGTCGTTCAGCCCTGCTCTTGTAATCGTGATAACGACGCTTCGAACTTCGTAATTCTTCAAGTTTGTCCTGTCTCTGTCGTTCTGCATCTTCATCAATCCTTGCTTTAAGATCCTGCAATTCCCAGGTCCTATCGTAGTATTGAACTCCGAAAGACCTGTTGCTAGCTTCATCAGTAAAGACCGATTGGCCAGGAACAGCATTCGAACGCCGATTTTCCAAATACGTCTCGACGTAGTCAAGCGCTTGGATTGCTTCTGAGGTGCGAAGAAGCAAAGGGTGTAGGAGAGTGGGAGGGATTTCGGGTGAAAAGTATTTCAGCAATGGACACTGGGTCACGGCCATCCTATCCAATTCAACCCACAGCTTGAAGAGCGTGAGAATCATTACTGAGAGGAGCTCTGGATCCTGAGTGTACACTCTCGAAGCGGTTTCGAAGTACAATTCCATGCGAATTGCAACAGATTGGCACCCATCACCAGAACGAAGATTGTCAGAAGCCCAATCCTTCAAATCCGTCAATACCGCCTGTTCAAAATCCGCCAAAGCAACGATATGATCGTTGGACTTAAATGCGGCCCCGAGCAAATTGGTGGATGACTTGAAGTTTGTCACGCCAAGTAAACGAGGGCGGAGATTGGGATCGAAGACCTTGACAGATCTTTCTTCTTCATGCTCCTGAAGGGCTTGGATAAGGTGTTCTCGGCTGTTGCAGAGCGTGAGTGCTGTGTCGGCAGCTGGATCGAGGGTTGTGGGGTCCCAATCTGACATAAGTGAGGTTGCTTGTTCCTTCTGGGCTTCGGACCACCTTTCCTGTAACAGCGTCTCCGACTCCTTCATCACTTCATCCACATACTCCAGAAGGAACGACGGAACCGAAGAACCGAGTTTGAACACCCTCCTCGCAACCTTCTTCCGCATAAAGTCAATGAGGTGACTGGGCAGCTCAGATTGAAGAGAGGACTTCAATATCCTAGCATGCAGGAACGTAATGAATGCTTTGTACATCCCATGCTCTTCATTGATACGGAACAAGGTTGTCTGCAAGGCTACACGCAGGACGAGCCAAGTGGGTGATCTTCTCCATGGCCTGAGGGCATTCTGCCAGAGAACGTCATCCGCAATCCTCTTCGCGATGCGCGGAACTTCAGCAGCATCCCCCATTCCACGTAGGATCTCAGTCAAGAGCTGAGTGATATAGCGGGGGTGTGGCGTATCACGGAGTTCAGGGTTTTCGCAACCCGCTTTGATGGTGATGGGGGCGGAATCGAGAGGTTCGTTATCCATCGCGGCCAGAAACCGAGCCAGCTCGGTCTGGAATTTCGGATCATTGAATACTTCGATCGGAATCTGAATGGCGGGTTCAGGGAATGAACGGATAAGTTTCCCTTTGGCTGAAAGGACGACTGCGTCAGGGGCAGAAACCTCGAACAGCTCGAATATGGCAATGGTGGCTTCCTTTCGAATGATGACTCCGGCATTTTGAGCTCTGATGAGAAAAGCCATAACATCTAAAAAATTATATGAGCATGGTATCAAACGGAAAGACGGGAAGACGCACCACCGGATTGCATGTCTTTAATTGAGCGAACAACTTGCTCTTTGGAGAGGTCCATAGCTCGGCCCGCATAGGAGAAGTGCTGGAGAAGTTTGGAAATGGGTTCGAATAAATGACGTTCATTGATGGGTAGATGACAGTGAAACTCCTCCGCTGCATCCAGGACACTTTGACAAAGAGCTTGCTCGCTTTCTTGCTCAAAGTCATCCTTTTGAGGCAGTTGAGGCGGCATGAAAACATGATTGATTACAAAGAGGAGAGATTGAGAGGATTCAAATCCATCCATCTTGGAAGATTGCTATGTAGGCTGTTAAAGGGGGATCAGTTCGAATTATAAGCAAGTGCGATGTGTACGCAAAGAATGTTTGCGATACGAAAGTGTACAGTATGCTTACATCAGATACCCCGCACGACCCCCCTCCCGACAGAGTCCCCTCTTAAAGGCTCCGATAGTCCTCAGGATGTGTCATAGCATTCATGAATGAATCCTTTGTTGGGTTATTGCTTGGGTCCATTGCATCTGAACGAATGATAAGATAAGAAGGCGGGAGGCGCATAATTTCTTCCGCAGCGGCGAGAATAATACGAGCCCAGCACAGCTTTTATGATGCTGGTTTGTCTTTATGGTGCCAATATGACGTTTTTGTGGAGAAAGAGGATTTGCCTTGGATAACTGGGAAAGTAGAAAGGAATTGTGACTGTGAGTGGTCACGAGGATTGGTGGATCGTCTGAGTTTGAAGTAACTTTCTCACGGGACAAAGTGGAGGTTCAGGGCTTCAAGCGAGGTACTTTTTCGGTCCGAAGGACGCGGCTGTTTCACCGCTCGTTCGTTGTCCTAATCGGCCAACCAAGCAAAATATTGTCAGAGAAAGTGATAGCAAGAAGGTAAGAGACGTGAGTTTGGCATATGTGTGTTGTGAGCTGCTCCCCGCCAAGTCCCGAATTGCGCTGGTGACGTCATAGGTACAACTTCCATCCCTTCTCTTGTGTTTTTATTAATGGAGTACGTGAATATTCAACATTTCCTAAGAGAGACCCATGCAGTTACATGCGCATCAACGCCACGTTGATGCCTCACGCAGATATCTTTGCTGCCTTGATCACTAATGCAAAAGCCCCTATTGAAATGAGTGTCAGGTATTCGCCTCAAGGGTAGGTTGAAATGCACTATATTACCTCCAGTTGGAATTATGAACCTAGTCCGTTGTAACAAGAGAAGAATAGCTCCTATAGTTC
>WSTZ01000725.1:0-11337 GCA_019632295.1 Tulasnella sp. 418
ATTCAGAGAAATCATGGCTCACTCTCCAAGTACTAGGCACGCGAAGTAATAACCCATTTTGACCTTCTCCTTCTTCGGTGAGCAATTCGTTTGCAGTGCCGTCAGGGTGTGCTTTGCAAGTAACAAGCGTGAAAAATTCAGTTGACGTGATAGGTCAGCTGCTCTATCGACCTACCTTCGGAGGACTCTGGTAAGGATACTGGCTGAGCCAAGGGTGTCGAGGGCTCCGATAGCTCATCGGAGGGAGGGACAACGATTGATACGACGGAAGTGACTGGCGAACACGGTTCCCAAGCGATGTTTTCCTCTAGCGAAGCTTCACCTTCTATATCCTGCAACGTTGTTGCGCCGGTACTTGAAGGTGGTACATTGAGTGGTCGTATACCTTCCTTCGTGGCCACTAGCCGGTCAACCTTCTCTGAGATCTCTTGAATCTTTCTCTCCATCGTAGACGCATTTTCTTGAGACGCTAACTGAATACGGATCTCCTCCATATCCAAGATACTCGAGGGTATGTCATGTATATGATTGCAATATTGAAGAAAACTGGGATTCTGGTTTTTAATATGGACCTGAAGATAGGCCACAATGAAGGATGGAAGAAGGCGACGAGTCTCCGCAATCAGTGATGAGTCATCACGGTTGGTTGCCTTGCCCAAGCGATAGTGCTCCTCATTCCAGCCCGCGATAACAGCATGATGAGCTGCCTTCTTGCTGAAGATGTCATCGCTCGTTAAACGGTGATGGGTGAATATGTCCCATGCAGCCGCCTCCTCTGCGCACCGCTTTGCCTCCGCAATCCATTTTGAGCAAAACTGCTGCTCGAAGTCATCCCATGTTTTCTTGAATGCACCATCCAGCTCGTCATACCATTTGCGAACGGGTGTGCCAGGTAGAAACTTGGTTTTCAACAGGCGGAAGATTCCTGATTCTGAAAAGCTTCCAGTGGTAATTATAAATGCCCCAAGCCACTTCTCTGCTTCCTGAGACGATTCGGTCCCATCGAAGGTTGGAATATCGTTGGCTTGAAGCATGGGTGTGTGACTTCACTGTTCAGTTGTGGCTGAAAGATAGTAGTTTAATATCAAGGACCCTCATACCTGATCGATCAAGATCACAACGAGCTATGTGTATGGATGCCGGTGTGTGCATATAGCGAGATAACACCACGTGTCCGAAGGTTTCCATTAGTGGAAATGTGATAGCCGATTGCCTGGGTACTAATGGGTGGCGTACTCGTTTTTGAAGGAGTCATTTCCTTGTGGAACTGAGATACCTTGGGCCACCCTCAAGCGTGATGAAACCGAGGAGATTGCCACGTTTCATTGTGGACTACTTCCGAGCTCTCTGTGTTTTATTTTCATCTATTCGATCCCCACCAGATGGTTGAAATAGAATGATTCGCTGATTTCTTATGGGGGCACTCGGAAGGCATCTGACGACAGATTGGTAGGCTGGAGATATGCCATTCGTGTTAGAGTCCGAACTGCGGCGGAGTTGACTTGTACTGAAAACGAGCGGGCTTACAAGCGACGTGCCCGGGGACTAAAACCTGAGTTGATTAGTTGATTCGTCGTCGAATCAAGGTACATGACAGGCTCATTATATACTAAAAGAGTCCGAAAACCAACGACTAGCGAACAACTAAAGTTGAGATCGGAATCCTGACGTCATGGCAAACCGGTAACCAAAGTAACCGGACTGGTCATGACAATTCTGTCCATTTCAACAAACGCCTGTAATAAGCGATACAGTGGGGCTCACTCTGGTGTCCGGTGTCCTTCAGCGACAACCAATGGACATTCACCATAGATCCCAGCAAGGCCGCTTATAGAGCCATGGGATCTCGCTGAATATCCACCGAAACCTCTGCTGTCCACTGACCTCCACCGTGTATCAGTATACAGCCACCAGTTGTTCTATGGGATCATCCCATTCAAAAACACTGATGTATCATTGCCAGTAGGCTTCCCTACATGTATAGTAAGATATGCTGTATATATACTATGGACCTTTAAGACAATGAAATGCAGTGACGTCCATGATAATTCCATAGTAAGCTTGCTGTTCTCGAATGGAAATACTTTAGGCATTCAAGTCCCATGCATGTGTCGAAATACTTGTTCCTATTCCCTCAAAATATTTTATTTGCTACTGTGCCATAGTACACCGTAGGGTACTACCTTATGTAGTATATGCACACCAATACAAGCCATTATCTATCTATATGATTCAGTATCCTTACAGGTCTATAGGCGCTGCTCTTATCATCCAGCACGCTTACAGTAATATACTAGATGTGTATTACTATCTAGCTAGACACAATATCTCTACACCACGAATCTGTAGTAGTTTCACTGTAAAATTGGTATTGTCCAATGGAAGTGCATCGTATATATGATGGAAACCTACTGGCTACGTCTCACTCTGAGCATCATCTCCTAGCTTAGATGATCCGTGCACTTAGAACTGTTGACAACCACTGGAATACGGTGTATATGGACGGGTGTGGTCGATGGTCGATGGTTGATGATTTTCCACATCACTGTTCAGTGACGGAGTTCAAATGATACCAGTTAGGTCCGCCGCTAATCCACCGGTGGATAGTGGTGGATACCGGTGTACAGAGTGGGCCCCGGTGTATGGTGTATAACTCACAAACGCCGTTGAATCCTGAACAAGACCGTAAACGTACCGTCAACTCTTGCTTCGACCGCTCAGTTCTTAATTTACAGACCACATTTGCAACTTCATAGTCCGACTCGCGGTCGCGGTCGCAAGGATGAGCTCTTCGTGATCCCTTCCCAGTTCAAGTTTATCGCGGATACCCACACCTGGATCATTTCGCCGATCCACAGAGTTGCATTATCATGCTTGATTATTCAGGTTGCAAATATCCCCAAGTTGCTACAGGACTGCAAAACATCATCCTGAAACATCTGCCTTTCATTGCAAACCATTTTTGGCAGCTAGTTAAAGCAGTTGTCAAGGGGATGCAGTTTACTACCCTTCAGTACATGTATTACTCTGCAAGTGAGTCCAGCGCTATTCACTCCCCGTATCTATGACAGATACCTTGAACAACCGAATAGTTATGGTCGCGGCCTCTACTCTGCCATGGAGGTCAGTGGAGAGCAGAGGTTTTGGTGGACATTCGGCGAGATCCCATAGCGCTATAAGCGGCCTTGCTGGGATCTATGGTGAATTTCCATTGAATTTCACTGAAGGAGACCGGACACCAGAGTGGGCCTCACTGTATCGCTTATTACAGTCTAGCTTGCTCATATGTGATAGATACCGAGCTTTCCAGACGTATCACGTTGACAAAGAATGCCCACAAACAATCCAAAATGACACGTATCCCCTTGTTTCATCGTTTGTTGGTGTATATGACATTGCTTTATGTCGACGCCATACGTGATTACGCAGAAAGGGTGTTTAATAATGGTTAGTTTACTCCAATGGCCGCGACCAACGTATCAATAGCTGCCATCTGTGCTAACGCATTCGGCCCGGTGTAAGGTGCACCCCAATGCAAGCCATAAGAATCTTGGAAGCGAGATATTTCGAGAAGAGCATTGCACTGTCGTTAAAGCATGAATATTGGAAGTGAGTAGCTAAGAAACGCGATACCCATACAATCATACCTGAACGTTAATATAGCTCCTTACAAGGTCACAAAAGCCTTTATTCAAGCGGTTTCGCTGGTAGGCAACGAGTAGACCGCGATTTAACAACCCTGAAGATCCGAGATGCTATCAGCGGTACGGTCGAACCAGTCATACATTAGATATATCGCACCCTTGAAGGCTCTGCCGTCTCTATTCTTCAGCGCAATCCCTTCCGAGCCAACGTTAAGAACTCCATTGGGGCCATGCCAATCTTTGTGGTGCATAGCGGCAATAGCAATTTCAACAGCACTGTAGAGATGTGGCGGAACATAACCAAGGTGCTCATATATCCAGCAGAGTGCCACGTACAGTGATGTCCAACTATCGTCTCCGGTCACCGAGCCGAGTACACTAAATCCTTCTATCGCAGTACCGGTTAGATGACAAGAAGGCAACGCGGTGCTTTGTTGTGGTGCATGCCAATACTCGGAGCGGCTCTCTATGAGGCGATCAATGATGAGCTTGGAAGTAGGATCGAACATCCATTGCTTGATGCAATTAGCAGATAGGACTGCTGTTTTTTTGTACTCCTCTCCACAAGTGCATTCCGCTAAGTAACTAGAGAATGTCATAAATAGGGTGGTTCTGAGGGAACTGATTTCAGGCTTCTTGTAAGTAGAACCTAGCTACGAGTTGAATAGACTTATTATCTTTGACGAAAACACGAGATAGCGTAGAGAGCTTACTGAAAATAAACCTCCAGCATAAACGGATTCACCGGATGGCGTTCGTTTAAGGGTGGAAGTGTAATTCTGGAAACGCAGGGTACTACTATAATCATAACTATGAACCTCGTGGCCATGTTTCTCATCTGTGACATGTTCCTGGTGAGAGGCCACAATATTACTGAGTCCCTGTCTGCGAGCCAGGTTTTAGTTGGTTATACACTGAATTCGCTAGACGGACCCCCGTGTTATATTCGACCACAATTCCACCGAGCTATCAATTTGTGACAGATTTTCATATGTACGGAAGTTGTATAATCCATTGAGTCCTAGAGCAGGTCTAAGCGATCAGCATAATTATGTGAAGTAATCACTGCAAACCTAATAGGAGTGACTCATATTGATCATTTTCCACTGAAAACCTTTCAATACCTGAAGGGCAGAGTTTATTTTAGCGTATGTGTGTAGATGAAGATGCTTACCCCTTTGCTCATTGTGGTGAGAGCAGACTATCTTATCGCAAATTGCCATCGCTGATCGCAGGCTGTGTGCATGGCTGGCTTGGAGGGGTTTTTTGAACGTCAAAATAAAGTCGATCGCCTGTGGTAAAGTTGTGATCAGTATGATCATGACCTTGATAATCAATGCTTACACTTTGTGCTCTGGCGATTTGCGCTTTTCGAGTCAACGTGGTCACCGGTTTCTATAGCTGACTATTACAACCACACTGGTTATGATGCAAATTATGGTGCTCACTCTCCAAGTAATCGGTACGCAAAGTAAAGACACATGGTGAGCTCCCCCGCCTTCAGTGAGCAGGTTGTTTGTAGTGTCTTCAGCTTGTTCTAGTGTAGTATCGAGCGGGACCAAAACATCAGGTTCAATGCAAGATAGTTTGAATAGGAAATCCGTACCTTCAGAGGAATTTGGGAGAGATGATGGCTGAGCCAGGGGTGTTGAGTGCTCCGACCTTCCGGGTGAAGGGGCATTCATTGACTCGACAAACGCGGCAGGCAAACGCGGCTCCAAAACAACCATTTCATCAACCGAAACTTCATTTTCTAAACCATGGGAGTTTGCTGCAGTTCCGGAATATATACTTGAAGGCAGCTCATTGTGTGATTGTATGGCCGCATTCGTAGCTACTATTTGATAAACCTTCTCATAGACCTCTTGAATCCTCCCCTCAATCGTAGACGCATTGTCTTTTGACCGTGAGGCTAGCTGAACACGTATCCCCTCCATATCCAAGATACTGGAGGGTATGTCGTGTATATGATTGCAATATTGAATGAAGCTGGGATTGTGGATTTTGATATGGACTTGAAGATAGGCTACAATGAATGACGGAAGAAGGCGGCGAGTCTCCGCGATGATGGATGAGTCATCACGATTTGTAGCCTTGCCAAGGCGATAATGCTCTTTGTTCCATTCCGCAATTACAGTAAGATGAGGTTTCTTCTTGCTGAAGATAGCATCGCTCGTCAAACGGTGATGGACGAATACGTCCCATGCAGCCGCCTCCTCCGCACGGCGCCTCGCCTCCGCAATCCATTGCGAGCCAAATTGCTGTTCGAAATCATCCCAGTTCCTTTTAAAGGTGCCATTCAATTCGTCATACCATTTCCGAGCAGGTGATCCAGGAGGAAGTTTGGTTTTCAAAAGACGGAAAATTCCTGATTCCGAACAGCTCCCAGTTGCAGCTATAAATGCCTCAAGCCATCTCTTTGCCTCCTGAGAAGACTCGGTTCCCTCGAACCTTGGAATATTGTTTGACTGATGTGGGGCCATGTCGCACTGGCAGTGGTTTGTTAGAGATTGTTTCTTCTTGACAACCACATAGGCAGAACTCCTTATCTGATCGATCAAAATGTACCCTATACCGGCGAGAATCTCATCACGTGTTGACTTTCCATATTTGCTATAGTACAAAATGGTGGAAGAAGCATCTGACGATGCCTGAGTATCGAGTGGCATAGCAAAACTTATATCCTCTTGACACGTCAATGATATCAACCTATTGAACCCATTGAACTGAGGTCGTGTTAGCCCTGCCAGACCTCAAGCCGATTACCTTGCGATAAATAAAACGAACGAAAATGCCGCATTTTTCTGGGCTGGTTTGTGACAACAAACGCGCTAAGAGTTGAGTGGTTGCTCTGCCTCGTGGACAAACGTGTTCGAAGTGGACCGTCGATGCTGCGACCCGTCCGATTCCTTATTGTTTTTTTTGACCGATTTGACTTCGTTTTTTTCAACGATTCTGTATAAGTTGAATGTTAGAGTCCGAAATACGGCGGAGTTGGCTTGTATTACAAGTGAGTGAAGCGAGCGGGTTCACAACCCGACGGAGTTCTCGTTGAGGTCACATTACGAATGGGGACTAAAACCTACGTAGATTCGACGACGGATTACGATACATGACGGGCTCGTTATATACTAAAGAGTCTGAAAACTAACTACTAGCGAGTAACTAAAAGTTGGGATCGGAATCCTGACGTCACGGTAAATCGGTAACCGAAGTAACCAGGACAGATCATGACAGGTTCTCGTTGAGGTCCCATTAAGAATGGGGTACCTGAGTTGATTCGACGACAGATCACGGTACATGACGGGCACGTTATATACTAAATACTAAAAGAGTCCGAAAACTAACAACTGGCGAACAACTAAAAGTTGGGATCGGAATCTTGACGTCTCGGGCAAGGTCTCGGTAAGGTGGTAACCGAAGTAACCGGGTCCGATCATGACAGAGGTTTCAGATGACCGACTTGTCCGTACAGTTGAAGTGCAGAAATTGCTTGCCACTTAGCTTAGTTCGCACAGCAACCTCTCTTCTATTTTTTAATCTCCTCGCTTTTCTCATCGCGTTTAGTTCGACTGTCTTATGGTCTAGAGTTTTATACGTATTTTCCACGCACTGATATCGCCTGGGATGAGCGCACTGAGACTCAAGTGTAAGTCCGTGAGGAATTCTTGCTGTCACTAGAGATAATGTGTTCTGTCTAGATATACCCTTCCGGTTGATTGTTACTACTACTTGTCTTGTTCGCTTAATTGCCAACGTTCGTAGGGTAAACTAACAGGATGCTTACTAAGCTACAGGTCGTCACTTGCTTGCTTGAACGTGAGCTAAAGTGGTGATTCTGGCGCAAAAGGTGATAGATGACATCGCGTCCGGCGCGGGTAAGCCAAGTCAAGCACCAACAACTTCGGTTTCCACCATTGTACCCGTCTGAGAGCAAAAGAGATCTGAGATTATGGCGTAAGTGTGATAATGAAACATACTCTAACACTCATAGATAGATTCTGAATATCCAGCTTCCAGACACGTTATGTATTGACCACTGAAACTCTGAATTGCTGCATTTACATGGCTTCATGTTAGGCTAGGTATATATGAAATGGGTTTATACTAATGCTGACCCAATTACGGAGATTCAATGCACGCTAAGCTGCTAGCGGGGCGTTAGTTTACCCCAATCGCTGCAACCAATGTATCAATAGCAGCCACTTGTGCGAAGATATTCGGTCCGGTGTAAGCCTCCCCCCAATGTATCCCATAGGAATCCTCGGAGCTTGATAGTTCAAGAAGAGCATTGCACTAAAGTAGAATTTCAGACAGAGAGCACTAAGGATGCAATACACTCCGTATACGATCATACCTGAACATTGATATAGCTTCGGATAAGGTTACAAAATGCCTTGTTGGAGCGGTTACGCTGGTACGCAACGAGTAGTCCACGATTCAACCAACCTGAGATCATCATCAGAGGTGATATTAGCCTCGTTATTGAACCTGTTATAGATCATTGGTGTCGTACCCTTGAAGGTTCTACAGTCCCTATTGGCTAAGGTAATTCCTTCCGAACCAACGCTAAGAACCCCGTTAGGTCCGTGCCATCCTTTGTAGCGCATTGCGGCAATGGCCATTTCAACAGCACTGGAGAGATGTAGTAGAATATCATGAAAATTATCGTCATTTGGCGAGTAGACTGCCACGTACAGTGATGTCCAAGCCGCTTCTCCAGTAACCGAGCCAAGTACACAAAAGCCTTCTATGGCAATCCCCGTGAGATGACAAGACGGTACTGCAGTGCTCGTTTTTGTCGAATCATATTCATCTCGGCTATCCATAACGCAATCAGTAATTAGCATGGTGGTTGAATCGAGCATCAAGCGCTTTATGCAGTTAGCAGATAATACCGCAGTTTCCCTTTGTGCATTGTCGCCCGTGCATTCCGCCAGGTAGCTGGAGAATGTCATGAATATGGTTGTTCGGACGGAACTGATATCTGGATTATTATACGTGGAGCCCAGCTGCGGTTTCATGGTTACTATCAGATATGAACAAGAGGCAGAGAACGTACGGAAAACAAGCCTCCCGCGTAGATCGATTCACCAGAGGGCGTTTTTGCAAGATTGGATTTTGAATATACAAGTACGTTCCTACTATCTCTATAGGATGTAACCTTTTCATCTACGACCTCCCTTTGGCCAAAGGTCACAATGTTTCTGAGTCCTTGTGGGTTTCTAGCCACCCGAAATAAGCTAACTACTACGTGCATAGGCAGTTGAACATACCCTTTGGAGATATCCGTCCATAGTTTCACCAAGCTAGTGATTTGTGACAAATCATCATACGTACAGAAGCTGTATAACCCATGAAGTCCTGGAGGATGTCTAGATTAATCAATGGGTTATACACAGATGGCTATGAATCACGAACCTGAGAGTAATGACTCATATTGGTCGTCTTTAGTTGTGAATTGCGGAATCTCTGAGAGAATGAACTCATTCGTTTGAAGTATTGGGGTAAATTCAGATGCTTGCCTTTTTGCTCATTGTTATGTGAGCAGGCCATCCTATCATAAATCGCCAACGCCGATCGCAGGTTGTCAGCATAGCTGGCGTGGAGAGGTTTATTGAATATTAATATAAAGTCGATTGCCTTTTGATAGAGTCAACATCAATGGAATCATGATCTTGACGATCAGCGCTTACCCTTTGGGCTTTAGCAAATTGCGCTTTTCGGGTCAATGTAGCCACTGGCTTCTACAATAAGCAATGTAGAGAAACATCGTTTGTGGCTCGGAGAAATAGAAGCTTACTCTCCAAGTAATTGGTACACACAGTCGAGTTTCATGTTGTGTTTCCTCCATGGGCAACTCGTTGGAGATGTCATCACCTTGGTCTGGTACAGTATCGAGTACCAAAACGTCAGTTTAATAGTTGGATAGCGGCCTAAAATGCTCCTACCTTCGGAGGACTCCAGCAGGGGTAGTGACTGAGCGAAAGGTGTCAAGTGCTCGGACGTTTCAGCGGACGGAGGGGTAACGATTGATACGACAGATGTGACAGGAGAACACGGTTCCCAAACGATGCGTTCCTCAATCGAGGCTTCACCTTCTAGATCCGGAGACTTTGTTGCAGTTCAGACATTAGTAAGTGAAGATGGTCCGTTATGTGATTGTACACTCGCCTTCATAACCACTAACTGATACATCTTTTTGTAGAACGCTTGAGCATTCCCCTCCATCGCAGATTCATTTTCTTGTGACGCTAGCTGAGCACGAATCTCCTCCATATCCAAAATACTGGAGGGTATGTCGTGTATGTAATTGCAATATTGAAGGAAACTGGGATTCTGGTTCTTGATATGGACCTGAAGGTAGGCAACGATGAAGGACGGAAGAAGGTGACGAGTCTCTGCGATCAAAAGCGAGTCATCACGATTGGTCGCTTTGCCCAAGCGATAATGTTCCTCATTCCATTCCGCAATTACAGCATGATGGGCTGTTTTTTTGCTGAAGATGTCATCGCTCGTCAAATGATGACGGGTGAATACGTCCCATGCAGCCGCCTCCTCCGCACGGTGCTTCGCCTCTGCAAGCCATTGTGCGCAAAACTGCAGCTCGAAATCGTCCCATGTTTTCTTGAATGCACCATCCAGTTCATCATACCATTTGCGGGCAGGTGAATCAGAGGGAAACTTGGTTTTCAAAAGGCGAAATATTCCTGATTCCGAACAGCTACCAGTGGCTGTGATGAATTCCTCTAGCCACGTCTCTGCGTCCTGAGAAGACTCTGTCCCCTCGAACTTTGGAATATCGTTGGGTTGAAGCATAGGTATGTCCCTTAAGTTGTACTTGAAAAGGTGCAGTTGGATCAACCAAAGAAGCAATCTATATCAGATCGATCAACGTATCTCCACTACGGTAGTGTTCATGGCAGGCCGTGCGCGTGTTGGGTAGATACCGTCACGTGTTGTTAGATTTCCATATCGGCTCTGGTGAAAATGAAGGAAGATCCTTTCAGTAGTCGACTGACTGCCTAGGTCAGTGGGGTAACTATTCCCAAAGTGTGCCCTGCTGCTATTCACAATAAAGAGGCATTGCCTTGCCGAGCTGAGGTTAATCCTTGGCGAACGAGGATAGTCGAAACCGAGGAAAACGCCGCGTTTCATTGTGGACTACTTCCGAGTTCTCCGTGTTTGATGTTCATGGTTCATCTATTCGATCACTCTATTCGTTCCCCCACCCGATGGTTGCCAATACGATTATCTCAGCTTCTTATTGGAGCACTCCGCTATGCATGCATCCACAGCACTTATCATACTCCTACCCGATAACGACAATCCTAAAGTCATTGGACACCCACACCATTTATTATATCGACCAGCACATCTCCTTTCCTTCTCTCCTCTCATTCCTGTAGATCGAGTTCTGCCAATCGTACTTCCGGAGATTCCCCAAAAATAGATTATGGAAGTTTCGACCAAAAAACTACACCCTACCCGTAGTCACACGCTATTCTGCACTGCCTCGTCCCACACCAGACCCATCAGCACGCCCCCATTCTGGTCCAAGTAACAACTTACTGCCGATCACCGCTTACATTGGACTCTGAACTTCGCACCACGCTTTCCGACAAAGATGGAGAATAAAGCGGTCTACTCAAGAACTGCAGTTGAGGCAGTTCGGCCTGATGGGGAAGGGGTC
>WSTZ01000727.1:0-11330 GCA_019632295.1 Tulasnella sp. 418
AAGCAAAACTACATTCACGCTACCCCGGTATTTGAGCAGTTCGAGAGGGAGCTATCAAAGGAGGATCGTGATTATGTGGAAAGAGTTCGTGCCGGGTTGTGAATGATGTAATTCATTCATTCGGCTATTGAATGCCAATATGTAAGCATGTAGCCGCTGTATATTCCATATCGCGTACTCCTGCTTCAATTCACAAAACATTCCATACTTAGAAACTGACCGATTGCGTGAAGTACAGCCATTCTCCATTCTCACGATTCCACTCAGGAAGACCGCTAGTCCTGGGAAAATGATAATAGCGTTGATTACGGAGATGTTGTCATCTAAATCACGACTGTTCGGCTGATGTGATATGGTACACTATAGTATAGGGCGTATAAGTTATACGAGCGTTCGGTACTCACAGGATAGAAAGACGAAGCGAATTTACTCAATAGGAAGATGATGAGCGCACGTTGTATGCCAAGCCCAAAAACAATAAGGACAAGCTGTCCCTGCAATGAGAATAAACTGTGACAGTATCATTGGCTAACGCTCTGATGTTGGACATGGTTCTGTGGATTGGATAGGTACAAGAAATAGGGTCTATTATTATATAAGCCACAATATTCTTCAGCAAAAGTCGTCATTCTCCAACAATCTGCCTCGCAGTATCTTCCCCATGTGGGTCGAAAAGTATCCCATTCCCTTCCTTCGCAACGCAAACAGCCTCCTCAAATATGGTACTTGACTCTGCTTAAACGTGCAAGTTGATAGAGCAGAAGACCTTCGATGCTCGGGTTTGATAAAGCCGTCGGGTTGCAGGTTATCGTCCTCTGTTGGCTTTTGAGAATACAGGCCCAAGAAGTTGCAGAGATAAATATAAGCCCCTTCGTCTTCGATGTACAGCTGCCCAGCCCAAAGATTTAAACGGGTTATTACTCCGATCTCCGGTTTGAACCACGATGAACCTAGTGGTGGAATGCAATAGAAAGCGAGGTCTTCGAATGATTTCATCTCTTGGGTAACTCTTGGGGCATACTGGTGTAGATGTACCTTCGTGCTTTGTCGGATAAGAGGAAGTAGTTCGTTGACCTCGTGTGGACTCATTACAATGAAGATCTTCCTCCCAGGTCCAGTGGTAGAGATGATCCACTGGACGGGACGAATATAGTCATTCGTGTTGCCGTCCTGTGTCGATTCAACCGTTGTAGAGAAGTCTTTGGTACAGAACAGTTGTCGCGACTCCCTACTGTCTGCTTCGAAGGAAAGCTCCATGTCTTCCGAGTCTCTAGATAGGGGTTGGAAGAGAGGAACAAATGCACTAGAGGAGCTACTGAAGAGACCCGATTCTACTAGACTTCGAACGTCGTCATGGACGCAAGGGATGACGGCGTTGCCTTTTGGTGGGAGTTCGACCTGGCGCTCCATCTCCATCTCCAACACCATTTCCCGTTCTTGCTCCTCATCAACGCGTGCCTCAGAGGAGAGGGTTGACGGTGCCCATTTTTTATACCGATCGCTAATGTCCTGGAAGTCTTGAGACGGGTGAAGTCGTCGGGCAAAAGAGTCCGGTCTTACAAGTCCATACATCTGTTCGAGAGATTGGGCTTCTTTTTGTGTCCATGTCGATTTCAGTGCGCTAAGATGCGGATGGTGTATTCCCTCGAGTTCATTCCAGGCTTGTTCTCGTCTGCGATAATCAATTCCTTGCTGCGCCCATTGCGGAATCCGATGAACCACCTCTAAGCATGATTCAAGCATAGTCCATAGCAAGATGTTCTTGACTTCTACTGGACTATCGTCACGCAATTTGGCAGCAAGCCGTACGCGACGATCCACTTCGCAAGGTGCGAAGAACATGACGGAGTGACCACGACCCAGCTTTCGCATTCGCATGCAACCTGAATTAATAATAGGTCAGTGGGATAAAAGCAAATTCTAAGACATTTAAGCGAATACCTTGGAGCAATCGATCTTTTGTTAGCTTAGGGCCTAGGGTAACAGCAGCGCGGGTACCCATAGGAAGCTTGAAGTCGGTACCTCGAGTATGGGCATCATCGAGATATAAGAGACATCTATGCAACTGTTGACGGAATGGTGAAGAGACAAGTGCCTCGGTGACGCCATCACGAGTACGAACATACGGTTCGTCATCTGGTCTGAAGAAAATGATTGCAAGGATATCTTGATTTGTATTGGATTTCAACCACTCTTTTGCAACATCTTCATTCGAAAGTTGTATTATTTGAGCTCCAACATCCAGTAAAACCCGAATGTCTCGTTCTTGGGTGCTCAACAAATGGAGGAGGGATTGTTCAGAGTTTCCGTGAGCCATACATTGATAACGATTATTTTCCGGCTGAAGAAGATATGCTAGGACTTTTGCATTGGTGCTAGACTGTGAAAGGGGATCGGCTTGCTCGATAGAGGTCGGTAGGAGATATTGACCATCATTTGTCCCGCTGAATCCGGTTGTCACGTGTTGCTTGCGCTCAGCCAGATCCCATGCGGAAGTTGCCATTTTCTTTGGAAACTCCTTGGCGCTCCGTGGAAACACAACGTTAGAAAGGTAAAAATCAATGACAGATTGATTAAGACCAAACAAACGAAGAAGCATCTTGCGTTGCTCTAGATCATGAACATTGACACCACCAACATGTCTCAAACTCTTCGGAATGGAGGGATTCAGGTGAACCCACTGGTGGTATTCAAGAGATGGGTTATCCTGCTTGAATAGGATCTCGAAGCACATGGCTAACTGACTTCCTGTAAGGCCCTTCCAATAATAGCTGAGACACGTCAGGAGGATCGCAATATCAGGGTGGCTGAACTCGGCTCGCATGGACGGAACATCTTTTGCGCTGCAGAAAATCAGGATTGAAGGTCAGACTAGGATAGATAGGATGCAATTCTATCTGGTACGTACCGGTAAGGCACAGCCAACATCGTTCGGGAAGGATCTAAGCCGTAATCGACACGCCACCTCTTTTCCTTGAAGACGAATAATAGGATGCCATGGGCCAGCAAACCTCGAAGAATAAGAAGTGTTTGCCAGAATTGGCTATCCTTGCAATGATCCTTGAGCGGAATGATGATTTTTGGGGCGACATCTAAGTTGGTGATGTATGATATCGCTAGTGTACGGAGGTCCGATGGGAGAAGATCAAAAGAGCATTGGTGAAGCGCCCCACCTGAAATGTCTCTTACAATCAGGTCGATAAGCATTTTCCCGGCTCTTTCTTGGAGGATACGGATCCTAGGGTAGTTCCCACAATTGTTTTGCATTGCGTTGGAGTCCTCAGGGTGTTCACGATCCTCCGTTTCAGCAGGCTTTTTGATATTTTCCAGCACTTCGAGATCGTCAGGATACTTGCATTCGACCGTTTTAGCATGCTTTTTGACGAGATTAAGGACTTGCTGAACAATGGTCCAGCGATCGGGGCTTCCATCAAGGGGCTGCTGTAGTCCGATGGTGTAGACCAGTTGATATTTTACGTGCAATATTTCATCACTTTCATCCAAGATGTCACGAGAATTGAGATCTAACCAACGTTGACAATCCAACAAATGGTCAGCCACCGACGATTCCACTGCATCGGACGAAGTTCGAAGGTCGAACTTCCTGTCTAAACCCATCAGCTTGAACGAAAGAATATGCTCCGGTTGCGCAACGAGGATCCCTCGTTCCTGGACACACAATCTGAGAACTTCCTGGACTTGGCGGGCCTGGTCAAGTGTTAATTGTGGGGTTCGCGAAAACGGCATAAAGAAGACACGTCGATTTGCGAGACCTCCAAGTCGATGAACGAGTAGCTGAAACATTGCAGGAGCCAATGGTTTCAGAACAACAATTCTGACGAGCTTTTGGCCATCGGAGAGTGTGGCGGCCACCAACGGCGCTATGACCGAAGACTTCCCCTCTCCCATATTAAGTTGAAGGACCGTATTTCGTTCTGAACGCGGGGTAGTCATTTCCCTTGTGAAATCGATTTGAATTGGACGGGTGAGAAAGTCTCCATCAATCTAATTTTATTGATATTAGTTCATCAACTATTCTGCATGAATCGAAGGCACCCACCTGGATAAGAAGCCGCGTGGAATATTGCTCATCATCACCCGCCTCTATAACCGTATTCTCAAATTCACTCGAGAACTCCTCCGGTCTTTGTTCGTGAAGAAACTTGTTGAGGCGGCAGGCATGTTGGAAGGCTAATATAGAGCGAGCAAAGGTGTTTAGAGTTTTCCGCCAAGGTTTGGGAAGCTGAGCATTGAAGTTGAATGTGAGAGCTTTGAGCAACGATCTTTTGGTGAGACAAGGCCAGAGCCCTGAACTGTACACCAAATGCTCAGCCTTTATCAAGGGCAAAAGCGATTCCTGGATATGTGCATGCGTGGTTTGAAGATGTACTTCGCATAGTTTCTGATAGTAAAGGACGATGGGGGTCATTTGAGATAATGACAGTCCTCGTTGACAGGTCGGGGCCCGCGCTTCCGTTAGCAGGCTCCGGAGGCTTTTCTCTAGGTCATCCGCGTATTGTCGTTTGACCGCTGCTAGTTTTTCATCCTTATGAAAGTGAGAGACGTTTCCATGGAGGGCATCGAGAAGTGATCGTAACTTGTCTGTGAGGGCTACATTTGCTTCCTTATCTATGCGGAAGGAATGACGCAAGGGAGGTGGCGGTGGAAGTACATCGGGAGCTTCGCGTTCTGCGACTAGATGACGGAAGGAGAAGGAGGTGGAAACGGAGGGAGATGCTTGGGCAATAGGGTCAAACTTGTATGCATTTGTCTCTGTCATTGAATGACATCGAACACCATCAAGAATTTCTTGGATGTTCCCGATATAGTCGTATAGATCCTTGTTTTGGAGCCATGTTTGGAACACCTCTGCAATATCTTCCTCCACTCGCCGAATGTCAAACAGCCAATCCTGCCTACATTGAATACGAGAGTCAGTGTACTTATTCATGTCAACTCCAAATTTCACTCACGTTTTGGGAATCACCGGGGGTCTATCGGGCCATTGTTTTCTCAGAATATTGATCAGCTGCTTCGCCTGGGCTGAACGTCGCTGATTAAACATTGAGATCTTCCGCTCTAATTCGCGATGGTCTGATCCACTACGTTCATCGCACTCTCTTGCCCATTCAAGAACTATTTCCGATAGTTTGTTCTCAGTCGGTTCCACACCCGCTGAAAGGTCATACGATGACCATACCGGAGGATCTCGAGTACGGAGCTTCGGAACTGTTGCGAACGCCAATATGGTGGGAATCATCCGTTGCATGTTCACTGATCCATATGCCCACGCTGAGAAACTAAAGACCATCTGAAATCGATTTTCTGCGAGGGAGGCTCTGCGACATGCGTTGCACACGGAGAGGAAGAACATCGCCATGTCCCGTTTGAGCCAATCGTGACTGTACTCCAGTGAAACCTTCTCATTGATGCCAAGTAACTTTCCGCACTTCTTCAGTGTCTGGTAAAGCTGGCTCTCCGTAAGCAATTGAGATTCCCAGTTGAACACCATAGCGGAGATGCTGCATACAGATCCCTCATCCGAGTCGCTCGTATACATCGAACTACCTCTGGACTTATACACCCGGTCGTGCTCATTTGAGCATGGAGCACCCTGGTCATTAGTTTGGTCACGGTAGTAAGGTCCATTTTGGAGTTTAGCCCGATCGGTTAGGTGTTTGGAGGTTTGACGAGGTTCCAGAAGCGGCGTTTCGGTACCAGAGGAGCCAAACGTTCCCAACATTTCTGCGTACCCAAGGATCGAATCCGAGAGAGCTTCAAAATCGTTGTGTTGGGAGAGGGCACTGATGGAATGAATTGACCACCTGACTGATTGCATTACCTGAAGATGAGCTGGGTAATAGGTTCGAACAGGAGTAAGCTCTCGGATTTTCAGCAGTAATCCCCGTTCATACTCCCCAAGCTTCTGAAACGATATCAATCCTGCTGAGCGAAGCTCAAGCAAGGCCTCTTCGGTTCCAGTCCGCCCTGTCAAGGGGTCTGGCAAGGGATGACTGGTTATGGCATGCAAATATACCTGGTACAGCTTGCTGAGCATGCTACCGTCACCCTCAATGCGGCCTAAAGTTGAATTGATGGTGTACTTGAGGTAGCGAACAACGGGATCGGTAGGAATGAGAGTACTGGTTTTAACGTGATGATTGGCAGCCAAAACAGTGAAACGGCAACTGGGGATGAAGGGGATGATTACTTGTCGAAGCCAAGGCTCTGGTGAATCCTTTGCGCGCAGTACAAGTTTGCTCTTGAGGCCGATCATCGTACCAGAGCACTGATTGGTGTCAACGATCATTCCAGGGATGCTCAGAGACTCCATGTCTGACCCTTGTAAAAAGAACTCTAATCTGAACCGAGGAAGGGAGATATCCACTCGCCCTGTAGAGCGCGAGTACGTGACGAGTATGTATGCACGATCTTCCAAGGGTTGAAGGAGCTTAGAGATCATTGACACTGTGGGACTCCTCGGATCCAGAAGTTTCGGTGAAGTGCCCTGGTTCGTGACTCCCTTGTACATGTCCGAGCAGCCATTCGGTGAGAAGTGAATTCGCCAATTGTCCGCCGATGAGTTCCATGGTGTTTTAAGGTCCCGTATTTCGATGTCCCCTTTGCGAGTCGAGACATTGAGCCAGTGGGTGCAATCCTTCACCAGGGTTGTGGGTAGGTCACCCTCAAATACATGGTGAGGAATAAGCTCGAGTACTTCGTCCTCTCTTTGAGCTCGTATGACAAGCTGATCTTCGTGATTTTCTGAATCAGAATGTCTCCATGCAAAAAAGACCTTCAAAGGTGTCAGTTCATGAAGAATAGAAGTGCGTAATGGTGCATACCTGATAACCACAACTAGCTTCGCGCTTAGCCTTGGAATCACCAGGAGAGGTGCCGACTTTCAGCGTTGCCTGATAATCCATTCCTGACATGTTCGCTGGAATCACGTCCAAGACCCTCTGAGCGGAGAATTGTTAGAATGGGATAGAAGTATTGAACAGTAGCGTACCTGTCCAAAAATACGGGAATATATTGGATGCACTACCATGTTTTTTGGTAGTCGACCCAGCGGCTTCTGATCAATCAGCAGTTCTCCGGTGAGCAGATCCAGATGCACGGTTTGTGATGCCTTGTGGTGGTCTGACTTTGGGGTTGAAGGGACAGTGCTGGTGGTGATCCAACGATCGTTGGGCTTGGGTAGCTGCTGCCACTCGCACGATGCAGAGTACGAGTCCCATATCTGAAGAACTGAATCATCCAATCCATGATCATAATCATCGATTTGCTGCGAGATCGACAACTCCATCACGTGAGAGAGTCTTCGATCTCGGTAGAGGATAGTCCGAAGACGGGGGTTTGCCTTAGCTATATTGGGAGGCGAGTTCTGGTGAATGAGAATAGCACAGTGAATGAAAATGGTAATATCTTCGTTCGTGGATAGAAGCTCTGACATCTTGTCACGATCAACATCATAGGTTGCTCGACATGCTGCGGCTACTTCGCACACTTGCATCTGGTATTCCTCCATTCGACTCTCATCCTTGATTTCTGCTAGCATCGGTGAAAGCTCTTTTAGCCACCCGTATGTGACACTTCGAACATCGCGCATGAGCCTGAGAGCATTCCTGATCACCTTCCTTTCCTTCACCGATGCTAAGAGTCGACTGATTAAGGCAGTCATAACTTGCATGCCCACAACATTGCACCAGTTAGCCTTCAGCCTGATGAGAAGATCTTGAAGCTCCGAGAGTAGGACTGGACCAAAGTCCCTCGTAGTCGGTTCTATATGCCATTCCCTCTTTCCATCCCAGTTCAGTGGACCTATCTGCCAGATCGCCTGCCTTATCAGCGAATATACTGCATCCTCTTGGAACCTCAGAGAGTCGGATCGAATCTCGGACGCTATGTTGAGCCATTGAAGTCGTGGACCGCTACGGATTCTCGCAAACGCAAGATATTCGTGTAAAGTCATTTCCGATGAGCACTCCGCTTGATTGGCCATGATCTCGTTCGAAGTATGAGAAGTTCCCGAGACAGTGTATTGCAAGTTCTCGTAACATCCAGGTGGGAGACGAAATGTACAGTGGTCATTGATGGTGCACTTTGTGACCTGCGGAGTAATCCATTCGTCCTTGGTGTCGTCAAACAAACTTCATGAAATAGACATATCAGCTCACTGGTATTGCAATATCGATAAAGGTACTTACTACCATTCCAGGCCGTGATTTTTACATACGTTTTCCTTTGACGCCACAGATATGGATTGAGAGCGATAATGAGATTGCCTATACGATTTTGTCCGAGATGCAAGACCGATCCGTGGGGCTGAGCATTGATTATGGTAGGACCCCAAAGCAGGATAATTTGACAACTGCTTGTAGGACTCATCATCGAGACCGATGTGAGGATCCGGAATGCAGACGTCTCGCAGAAGCATATACGTAATCCTCCGCCAGATTATGAAGGGATCTGGTGGCGCAAGCTCGAAGACCACGATCTTGAATGCTGACGGATCTCGTGGTAACGGCCATTCATGCACATCAATCGTCAGATCGTCCGCTTGTCTGTTGTATGAGCACCTGGAACACCAACGCGCATGTCCACTTCTCCACCCATTCGACCAATACTCGCATGAAAGTCCTTCAGCCGTCTTCCTCAAATCGTGATACCGACTTTTCAGCTCTCGGAGTTCCTCGAGTTTATCTCGTCTCTGTCGTTCTGCATCCTCCTCAATTCGAGCCTTGAGACGCTGCAAATCCCGACTACTATCATAGTATTGCGCTCCGAAAGACTTGTTACCAGCCTCGCGACTAAAGACTGATTGGCCAGGAACTGCATTTGAGCGCCGATCCTCCAGATATTTCTCGACGTGGTCGAGTGCTCGCATCTCTTCAGAAGTGCGAAGAAGGAGGGGGTGTAGGAGAATGGAAGGGATTTCAGGTGAAAAGTCCTCTAACAAGGGACAACGTGACACCGCCATCCTATCCAATTCAACCCACAGCCTGAAGAGTGTGAGAATCATTACTGAGAGGAGCTCCGGATTGTCATTGTACACTTTGGAAGCGGTTTTGAAGTACAACTCCATGCAGGTGGCAATAGATTCGCACTCATCACCAGAACGACGATCATCGGAAGCCCAATCCTCCAAATCCATCAACACCGCCTGCTCAAAATCCGCCAGCGCAACGATATGATCGTTGGACTTGAAGGCGGCCTCGAGCGAATCAGCGGGTGATTCGAAGTTTTCCACGCCAAGTAAGCGAGGGCGGAGTTTGGGATCGAAAACCTTGACAGACTTCTCTTGGTCATGCTCTTGAAGTGCTTGGATAAGGTATTTCCGGCTATTAGAGAGCGTAAGCTCGGTGTCAGCAGCGGGATGGAGAGTTGTGGGATCCCAGGTTGAGGTGATAGAGGTGGCTTGTTCCTTCTGCACTTCGGACCACCTTCCCTGTAAAAGTGTCTCCGATTCGTTCACCACTTCATCCGCATACTCCAGAAGGAACGAGGGAGCTGAAGAGCCGAGTTTGAATAACCTCCTCGCAGTCTTCTTCCGCATAAAGTCAATGAGATGACTGGGCAGATCAGACTGAAGACAGGACTTCAACATCCTGGCATGTAGGTATGTAATGAATGCCTTGTACATCGCATGTCCTTCATTGATACGAAACAAGGTCGTCTGCAGGGCCACACGCAGGACGAGCCAAGTAGGTGATCTTCTCCACGGCTTGAAGGCATTCTGCCAAAGAACGTCGTCCGCGATCCTCTTGACGATGCGCGGAACTTCAGCAGCCTCTCCCATTCCGCGTAAGATCTCAGTTAAGAGCTGAGTAATATATCGAGGGTGTGGCGTATCACGGACTTCAGGGTTTTCCGAACCCGCTTTAATGGTGACTGCGGCGGAATCGAGAGGATCGTTATCCATTGCGGCCAGAAACCGAGCCAGCTCGGTCTGGAATTTCGCATCTCCGAAGACTTCGATAGGAATTTGGATGGCGGGTTCAGGGAATAATCGGACAAGTCTGCCCTTGGTTTCAAGGACGACTTCATCAGGGGGAGAAACCTCGAACGACTCGAATATGGCCATGGTGGCTTCCTTTCGAATGATGACTCCAGCATTTTGAGCTCTGATCAGAAAACCCAAAACATCTAACAAAGTGTATGAGCATTGTGTCGGATGATAACATTGACAGACGTACCACCCGAATGCATGTCTTTCATTGAGCGAACAATTTGATCTCTGGAGAGGTCCTCGGTTCGGCGCGCGGTGGAGAAATGCTGGAGAAGCTTGGGAATGGGACAAAATAAATGGCGTTCATTGATGGGTAGATGACTGTGGAACTCCTCTGCTGCATCCAGGACGCTTTGACAAAGAGGTTGATCCCTTTCGTGTTTGAAGTCATCCTCTTGAGGGAGTTGAGGCGGCATAAAAACATGATTGATAGTGAAGAGTAGAGACTGGCTAGATTCAAGTCCAGCCATCTTGGAAAATTGAATTGCTATGTAGACTATTAAAGGGGAGGATCAGTTCGAATTATAAGGAATTGCGATGTGTATGCAAGGAACATGTTATGATAGGAAAGTGTATGCTTACATCAGATAAACCACATGCTCCTTGGCAGAGCCGCCCCTTCAAAGGTTCCAATAATTCTCCAGAAGCGTCATCGTGTTCATTCATGACCTTTTTTCTCGGGTCACAGGCTTGAGTCCATGCCATCTTAATAGAATAGATGATGATGAAAGGGAAGAAGGCGCATAATTTCATCCGCAGTTGGCGAGAAGAAATGCGGTAACAGCCGTTGTGACGCTGGGTTTAATTGAATGACACCAATATTACGATTTTTGGGGAAAAAAGGCAGTTGTCAAGACGAGAAAAGTAGATAGCAACTGTGAGAGACTGATGAGCGGATCGGCGGAATTTGAAATTGCTTTCGATCCGATCACGAGACCATGCCATTGTGGTAGGGCATCCGGGATAACTCTCCCCTTGACATCGACATGAATGCGAAAGAGAGATAACAAGTGGCGTGAGCCGAGTTGAGCTGGTGACATCATGGCTACAACTTCCATCCCTTCTCTTGTGTTTTTATTAATGGAGTACGTGAATATTCAACATTTCCTACGAGAGACCCATGCAGTCACACGGGCATTAACGTGCTGTTGATGCCTCACGCAGATATCTTTACTGCCTTGATCACTAATGCAAAAGCCCCTATTGGAATGAGGGTCAGGTATTTGCCTCAACTGTAGGTCGAAATGCACTATATTACCTCCAGTTGGAATTATGAACCTAGTCCGTTGTAACAAGAGAAGAATAGCTCCTATAGTTC
>WSTZ01000728.1:0-11327 GCA_019632295.1 Tulasnella sp. 418
TCGCGCAATTGTTGAACAACCCTATCAACCCGTGCTTGCGAGTAGTATTGTGAAGGTGGTGCATTCGGATCGTCATTTCGTCCAGCAACAAATGCGAACATAATGAAAGCCAGAAGTTGAGCATTCTGCAATGATTCATACTGGCTTATGGCCTCGATTTGTGTGAGGTGACCATGTTCATCCAATTCCTTGGCCCATCTCTCTTGATCATGCAGGAGAAGCCGCATAACTGTCTGTAAGTACCACCAGCCACGAACACCCTCGGATGGGATCGAGCGATCCGGTTGAACATCGCTTTTGAGCCAAAGAGATAGATAACGACCAAAATCAAGATCTTGGATTTGGGGATACATCCCATCAGTGTCTTCGCAGAACCATTTCAATCGAAGTACCACCCTTCGATGATCCAAATCCGGCTTCCCGTCCACTCCCCACATCGTCGTTGACAGTACTTCCCGCATATGGATGTTAGTCGCATAGGCGTCAACCCAACCAAACATCCAATATGTTCCATTGGGCCACAGCACATCAGGAAGAACGGCGAGGCGAACGAGTTGATCCTGACGAGTCAATGGTTTCTCGAGGGACTTGATGAGATATGTGGCACGAGAATCGCGTGAATCCGCCCAAACGTTTGGTCCAAGTTTGTCCAAGATAGCCAACGCCGTACGGGTTTCTATCTCATCCATTGTCCCAGTCTTGAGTAAGAGGTTCCACAGCTCTCTATCTAGAGCCTGTAGGAAGGAGGCATTCCCTATATCCTCCATATGCACTATATCATTGCCTTTATCCCATTGAAATATCACATCCTTAAGCGCGACGAGAGATGAATGTAGACCCTCCGCCGAGATACCAAGGTATACCTGACCGTTAGAGAACGAGGATCGGAGAACATAGGCTAACATCGCTCCTGCACGGTCCAGATTGATCGCTTTCTTGGCATCATCTGTGAGGAGTGTGGTTGCTCGAGAGATGGTTCCAATCGTTTCGGAGAATGTAGTTCGCTGCTGCAACCAATCCACACATTGACCTCGCAGAACGTCCATCTTTGTGTCTTGACTTCCGTTCGGAGCAGCTTGCTTGGGAGCGAAGCGCTTCCTCAGAACATTCGTAAGTCGAGTTTGGAAAGGGGAGTTTGGATAGAGAATACCAATCGAGAGAGTGACGACGTAGAAGAGCAGTGTGAGAACGGAAAGGAGTAGAATGAGGATTCCAACGGCAATGTTCAACGGCCACATGAAGTCGATGAGACCGATGAAGAAGAAGAAAAGGGAGAATTGGAGTAATGTAGGCAGCGTCTCGACTACCGCTTGGAACTTCCACTTTTCGAGGCCCATGTGCTTCCTCTGCCTTTCGATTCCCCTAGCAGAGGGAAAACTAAGTTGATTCTCTCTTCCGTAATGATTCAGCCATTGTTTCCCTATTACTGCTCCAAAAGCAGTGAAGAGGGAGCAGCACAGACTAGCGAAGAAGAACAAGTTGACCACGATGGCTCGAGTGGGTGGTCCAGCGTAGTCGAGTAGAAGATCGGCTTCGGTGAAGGAAGATTGGTGGATGGTCCGCATCATGTTCCGGAGCAGGTTGTTTGTCAATTCGGATGGATCCTGCTTGAGATCTTTATAACTCTCAACGATGAAGGCAGTATTTGTTGCGGAGAAAAGACCAGCCTGTTGTGGTTTCAAATGCATGGCAGAAGTCAAAATTTGCAGCGTGTCATTGAGTGAAACTGAACTCACAAAGATCAGCAGGGTATCGAGATCACCTGCGAAACTCTTTATCAACTCTTCATCCTCCTTGTCAGCCACCTTGTTGTATACATTCCAGAAATCTGCATATTGATCCAAGTTGGATGGTCCATTCTTGTTGGGATCCGGGGAAGCTGAGGGATCGTTATCTTGGCCAACGGCTGCCTTCTGGTCGACTTGTGCTAGTGGTGGTGTACCCTGGGGATGGGAGGGATCAACTTTGCAATCGACTGCCTGATCCGCTCCGGACAACTGCTTTTCCACATCATCATTAAGTATTCCAGTGGATTTGGAAATTGACTGGGATGTGCTGGGAGGATGCACATTCCAAGGATCTGGTTGCATGTCGATGGGTGTTGAAGTCACGGGACTCGAATTTTGATGTGGACTAGTGAGAGCCGCGTAGGGCGACGCAGGCCGTGAATTCGTTTGAAGAGAAGAACGACTTGACATCTTTTTTTTTCTTTAGCGACGAGCAAGCCTTGGAGGATGGAATAAAAAGCAAGGTTGGTGTACGTAGTATAGTCAATCCATCCGTTGCCATATTCCATATTGGGAACAAACCCCGTCGTGGGTCTGTATGGTCTCTAGGTGGACTAACGTCGTTGTCGACAGGTGACACTTGATCCACTCCATACAACTGCTTTTCCACATCATCGTTTTAAGGTTTTCCGGTGATTTTGGACGTTGCCTGAGAGGTGTTGACAGGATTTCTGTTAGGAGGACCTCGCTGTCCGTCGACGGGTGTTGAAGTCACAGCACTAGGAATTTTGATGCGGACTGGTGGGAGATGCATGGGGTGACAGAGGTCGCGAATTTGTAGAAGAACGTCTTTTCAGCCTTCCTTTTTGGCAATGTGCAAGTCTTTTTGATAGGATTGAAGAGCAATGGAGTGTAGTGCTCATTTGCATTTAGATGAAATCACCCTAATGCTGAGGGGGAGGTCAGGGTCATCTCGTCCCTGACCCTTGTTCTTGCGATTCTTTCCTTTATCCGATGGCATCTAAGTACCCGTCACTATGATCCTCATGCAACCTCTTATATCTGTCTGATGTAGTTGATTGTGCACAGTTACTCTGATGTTGTCGCTCCTTGTACTCCTTGCCGGACTGCCTACGGCCGGCCAACGCCTTTAGCCGAGGACCGTCTTCAAACTCCGACCTCCGTCCTCATGGGCATTGTTGCTTTCTCTCCGATGCTCTGCTCTGACAGGACACTGAATCCTTCAACAATTCTATTTCGAATGCCTCTCGGACTGGCAATTCTCGAAAATTGCTCACGAGCTTTACTCGCTACCTACCATGTATCTATAACTGAGGTTCCTCGAATACATTCAATTCCAATATTCTTCCTCACTATCGCAGAACCTCAATGAATAGTTATCATCGGGATAAAATCATGAATTTCATGTTTTCATGCGACGTGGCGGGTGATTGTCTATAAATTTCGGTACACGGAAAGTATATAACTCATTGCGCAACAGGTTGGGATTCAACTGCGGTCAGAGGTATAATAAGGACGAAAAAAAAAAAATGAAATGAGAGGAAGTTGTGGATATAGTACACGCGTATATGCAACAGTAATCAGACAGAAGAATCACAAGAACCCTCCGTTGGCGTCTCATGGAGCTGCCCCTCTTCCTTGTCCCTCAAACTCTCCAATCCATTTACCAGGGAATTCAGTTCTGGAGCCATTTCCTGTTGACCATCCACTAGGATCGCGACCATGGGTTCAGAAGCAGCCCGTTCTCTCGCCTCCTCTTGCTTTCTTATCTGAGTTATCTCTTCAAACAAGAGTTCCTCATCCCCATAGTCCCATTGTGTAGCCAAGTCCATCCTATTCTTCATATATTTGAACGAGTTGATCACTTCGGTGCTCTTATTATCCGGGATCCTTCTGTATCGATAAGCTGTTTGAAGATATCCATGGAGTGATTGCATCATCACCGTCACGTGAGCAGGTTTACGCAACACCTCTCGCGGAGTGGACGCCCAAGGCAATCCATCCGAGTTCAATCGAGATATAACCATGCCAATCCATGCCTCCGAGTAGTACGGGGAAGGAGGTGCGCTTGAGTCCTTATTTCTTCCAGCAACGTGAGCGAGCAAAATGAACGCCATCCAACAGAGAAGTTGAGTATCCGACGGTGAAGATTCGTCCTGATTGATGGTCCCGATATGAGCGAGGTGATCATGCTCATCCAGTTCCTTTGCCCATCTTTCTTGATTGTATGTGAGAAGCGCGATAAGAGTCCGTAAGTAGAGTTGGGTTAGAACTGCAAGTCCAAGCGAAGTCGATGGATCAGGTTGCTCGTTGCTGTTACGCCAGCGGGATAGGTAACGACTGAAATCACGATTCTCAATATGGCGGTACATTCCATTAATATCATCCAAGAACCACGACAACCGAAGTGTCACCCTTCGATGATCCAAATCCGGCTCATCGCCATATGTCCACATCGTATCTACCAATACCTCTCGCATATGTTTCTTGGTGATATACGGGTGGACGTCGAGATGGTTTTGCAACCGTACGGCATCATGAAGAAGGGCGAGTCGGAGAAGCTGATCGCGACTGGAGTTATATCTCGCGAGTGAATCGATGAGATATTGAGCATGAATAGCCTGAGAATCTCCTTGTTTGGTTGGTCCAAGTTTTTCCAACACAGCTAACACCTCCTCTTGATGATCAACATCCATCCCAGAGTTGAGCAAATAGTCCCACACCCCGTCCCGGATGAAGTTGGGAGCCTCAGTAACCTTCTCCTCAGATATCCGTCCATACCGCTGAGCCGTTTGGAGATATCCGAAAAGTGATGTCGTGATTTCATAGATATTGTCCGACACCTCTCGCTGAATTGATACCCAAGATAATTCACCTCGGGTCAATCGACGAATCACCATATCAACCCGTGCCTCCGAGTAGTACTGCGAAGGCGGTGCACTTTGGTCTTCGGTTTGTCCTGCAGGATGTGCGAGCAGAATGAAGGCTATCCAGCAGAGAAGTAGGGTATCGGGCGGTGACGATTCATCCTGACTGATGGCCTCGATATCCGTGAGATGTCCATGATCGTCCAATTCCTTTGCCCATCTTTTCTGATCGTCTGTGAGAAGTTTGATAAGTGTCCGTAAGTAGAGTTGGGTTAGAACTGGAGGTGGAAATGAAATAGATGGATCAGGCTGCTCGTTGCTGCAACGCCAAAGGGACAGATAGCGACCGAAATTACGCATATTGTGATACCCCCAACGGGGTTGCAAGTGAATTGACAATCGAACTGCAACCCTTCGATGATCCAAGTCTGGCTCCTTATCCACTCCCCACATCATGTCTGCAAATGTCTTCTGCGTAACACTGTCATGCTGAATACTCGGAATAACGGGATGGTTTTGGGATCGTATGGCATCATGAAGAAGCGTGAGTCGAGAAATATGATCCTGGCGACTAGACGGTTTCGCCAGCGATTCCACCAGATATTTGACATGGGTAGCGTGTGAATCTTCCTGTTTGATTGTTCCAAGTTTCTCCAAGATCGTCAAGACAATGGAAGTTGATGTCCTGTCCATCGTTCCAGACTTAAGTAAGAGGCTCCACAGCTCCTTGCTCAGAGCTAGCAAGAAGTAGGTATTCCCTTCATCCTCTGCATGCACAATCTCCGTCCTTCTATCCCACCGAAGAATCAGATCATGCAGCACCATTAGAGATGACTGAAGATGCTTTCCCGACAGACCGAGGTATACCCGACCATTGTGTACCCAGGGCCGGAGAAAATAAGCCAACATGTCTACATAGTCCAGCTTGATCACCTTTCTGGCCCGATCAGTGAGCAGTACAACTGCTCTCGCGACTATATCAGTTGCATCGGAGAATGTGGTTCGCTCCTTGAGCCATTCTGTGCATCGTGCTCGCAGAATATCCTTCTTTTCACTTTGATCCATGCTTGAAGCTGGCTTCTTGCGAATAAAACGCTTCCTCAGCACATTGGTGAGCCTCGTTTGGAAGGGGGAGTGTGGATAAAGGATACCGATCAAGAGTGTGACGATGTAGAAAAGGTGTGTCAAAAAAGCGGAGAGGATGATGAGAATCGCAACAGCAGTGCTCAAGGGCCACAGGAAGTCGATGAGGCCGATGAAGAAGAAGAAAAGGGAGAATTGGAGCAATGTTGGCAATGTTTCCACCACCGCCTGCAACTTCCACTTGGTAAGGCCCATGTACTTCTTATGCCGTTCCAATCCTCTAGCGGAGGGTGATCCGTTTTGATCCTCTGTTTCATAATAATAGTAATTGAGCCATTGCTTTCCTATCATTGCTCCGAACGCAGTGAAAAGGGAGCAGCAGAGGCTGGCGAAGAAGAAGAAGTTGACTACGATGGCTCGAGCAGGTGGTCCAGCGTAGTCGAGGAGAAGATCAGCCTCACTAAAAGAGGACTGATGCATGGTTCGCATCATGTTGCGAAGTAGATTATTCGTCAAATCGTTTGAATCCTGCTTGAGATCTTTGTAACTCTCGACGATGAAGGCTGTATTTGTCGCGGAGAAAAGACCAGCCTGTGATGGGGGAAATCAATCTTTGTGATTACATGAACTGAACAGAAATCACTCACGAAGATCAACAAGGTATCGAGGTCACCGGCGAAATTATTTGTTAAATCCCAATCCTCTTTGTCAGCCTCTTTATTATATACATTCCAGAAATCGGGATATTGATCCAAGTTGTTCCTGAGAGTGTCTGAGGATTTCGAGAAGCCTCGGTCAGTCGCATTCTGGCACTCTGGCGGAGGCCTTGCAGGACGACCAGTTGGACCAACATCGTGGTCCAAGGTAGGCGCCGGATCCTCTGCACACAACTGCTTTTCCTCGTCGTCATTCTCATGGGCCGATTGAGGCTCGTTATGAGGAAGCCCATCCGATATACCCGACCGCCCTTGGCCAGGTGACGAATTCCCGAGGACTGAATTTGAGGTCTGACCCACACGAGATGAATGAAGCAATACATGCCGCCAATTTCTTCGTAGAGGGGAAGGTTTTGACATCTTCTCCTTGTGATAGATCAAGTTGTTGATAGTAAGGCTTTAGCAGCAATCTTCCTGAAGGGACGATGGTGAGGTCAATCAGCTGAGATCGGTTCATTTAGCTGGGCCTATATACTTCCATACTGTAGGAACAAACCTGGGAAATTTACTAGCATCGATTGAGGAATGGGCTCCATGAACAGCAGACCGTGGCCTTACGGTGGCTTTACGGTGGCTTCAAGTTGTGTCTCTATCACCAGTCCGATCATAACCGTGCGACGACCCTGGATCCTATTTGGCCTGAGTCGCCTGACGTCCAACGTTACTCCTCGTGTTCGGGAATTTCCCAGGCAGTATCCTCCATAAGCATCTATGTATCTAATAAGCCATTGAGAGATTGTCGGAATATCGATTCCAATCGTTTTCATCGATTATCTCACTCCCCGTCATCTCGTATATACTACCGAACATTTTACTCAATACCGATCATTTACCTATCAGATTTTCAAGATATCATTGCATGTATATAAAAACTCGATGTCTTGTAGCTAGATACCATCATCACAATCTACATTCTTTACCCAGTATGATCGCTTCACATCATCTGAGCCTGGTTACTACTATATGACCTCACAGTCTAAGTAGACGCTGCCCCTCCAATTTCAACAGAGATGTCATACCACTGTTCAGTTCGGAATGACATATGAATATCACCACGCCGTTTCCGTGTGGCTTGTTCAAGGGCTTGCCTCCTTGGAAAGCGTAGTGTAGTACGTGCCCAAACCGTGTGGCGATATATGCATCCGTGGTTGTACAAGCGTTTCATATTGACAAAATAGAACTCTTTCCGAACCAGTGATGTGTTATTGCCTTCTGGCTGGTTCTGATATACCGTTTCTATCCGCACCTATCCACTCTTCATTATGCCACCCTCGTTTTCTCATTAATCTCCCTAGGTGAACTATACCGTCCGATACTTGTATATAGTTGACAAGAGTCGCCCAACTGCGGCGGCTCGCATGCACCCATCGTTAAGATCGTGTGTAAAAAAAGGATGACCACACGTAGGCTCAAACTGATTCTTGCCTCGTATCTATCTGCGGGATATCACGGGCGGACAATAGCGACATCGGACAAGACGACTAATTCATCCAAGCTGAATATGTACATCTCCATAACCGTTCTCGAGCCAGAAAAGCGGCCGAAATATATTATACGTACAGAGAAAGAATCACCAAACCTACCCATCGTTTCATCGTCGCAATTTGGCAACCTTCTCCGTCTAAAGCCTAATATCCTGCCTCCAATCCAACTCTCCAGATAATTCTTCGCTCTCAAGGCTACACATAACATCGGGTCAGTACGGAGTCCATAGCGATCAATAACGCAGGATCACTGTATTGTTTCGTTGCCAGGTAATGCAGTCAAGAGGTTTCCGGAACGGCGATATGCAATTGGGCTGCATCATTGAAGTTCAAACGAGATCGTGACCTGAGCGAGGAGAGGAATGTCGATAGCGCTCCGCAAAATCATATGGTGCGTTTTAGAGAAGAGTGAGCAACCTATGGGCATCCGAAGGAACTGCTCTTCATCCATTGTTCCTCAGACTCTCCAATCTATCTACCGGATAGTTCGGTTTTGGAGGTATTTCCTCAGCGGGAATCACAACCATGATCTCCGATGCAGCCCTTCCCTCTCCTCCTCTTGCTTCCTTATCTCTACAAATAAGGGCTCCACATCCCGGGCCGATGCAAAGTTGACCATCAGACCCAACTCCATCCGATCCCCCATGTCGATGAACAAATTGAGCACTTCGGTGTTCCTGTTTTCCGAAGTCCGTTTGTATTTATGAGCCGTTTGGAGGTATCCGGAAGTGATCGCATCTTCAACGTCACGTGGTTGGGTTTGTACGATACCTCGCTGGGGATCGAACCAATCCGAGTTTAATCGACGAATGACCATGCGTCCGGATACCGCTGGGAAGGAGGCGCGGAGCTAGCAACATGGGGGACATCAACGGAAAAGTTGAATATCCGATGGAGAGGATTCATCCTGACTGGTGCGAGATGGCCAAGTTTGCCCAGTTCCATTGCCCATCTATCTTGATCTTGATCATACGTAAGGAGTCCAATAAGTCTCCATGAGTAGAGGTTGGTGAGGAAAGCGGGTGCAAAGGAGATCGTTGCTCGTGGCTGCTACGCCAGAGGGGTAGGGACCGACCGAAATCAAGATTATTGACTCGGTGGTACATTTCCTCATCGTCAATTAAGAACCACGACAATCGACGGGCCAACCTCCGTTGATCCAGATCCGGCTTTTTATCCACCCCCACATCGTCTTTGCCACCACCTTTGTCACATGTCGTTTAGAAATGTATGTACGAGCGATGAGGTGGCTCTGCCACTGTATGGCATCGTGGGGGAGTACTGGTTGGGGAACTGGATCCTAGGATTCTTCAGTGAGCCAACGAGATACTCGGCATGGTTAGCCACCGATCCTCCTCGCTTGATCGGTGCAAGATATCGAACACCGCGGAAGTCGCTACCGCATCCATCGGCCCAGGCTTCTGTAAGAGATTCCATAAATCTCTACACAGGGCCTTCAAGAAGAGGGTATTCCCTTTACCTCCATATGCACCGGATCCGTCACTTTGTCGCGTTGTAAGACGAGATCCTGTTGCAGGATGAGGGATGAGTCAAGACCTTCCGCTGAGATACCAAGGTATACTCACCATTATACACCGAGCCTCGGAGCCAATAGGCCGAAATGGCACCAGTGGCCCAGTTTGATCACCTCTGCATCATCAACGAGCAGAACAACTTCCTTGCAAGATACCAATTGTGTCCGAGAAGTTAGTCCGTTTCCTTGAGCCAATCTACGCGTCTTGGGCGCAGAATATCCACCCTCGGGTTTTGCTCCATGTCCGGACTGGCTTGTTGGGAATCCGTTAAAACAGCAGTAAGACGAGTTTGAAAAGGAGAGCTTGGATAGAGGTTACGATGACGAGAGTGGCCGCACAGAAGAGGGCTGTGAAGACGATGAGGAGTATCCCAACGGCGACATTCAGGAGCCACAGGAAGTGGGTGACCGATGAAGAAAAGGGAGAATTGCAGCGATATGACCAGCGTCTCAATTTTCTTCCACTTTGTGAGATCCATGTACTTCTTCTATTGCATTCCTCTAACAGAATGCAATTTGAGTTGACTCCACCGTTCCCCAATCACCCCTGTTTACACCGTGAAGATGGAGTGGCATAGACGGCGAAGAAGAGTGTATTGACGACTGATGGGATAGTCCAGATCAACATTTGCATCCTGGGACTTTGAATTTGATATCACTCACGAAGGTTAACAGGGAATCTAGGTCACCTGCGAAATTTACGATCAACTTGCTGCCCTCCCTCTCTGGATCTTTGATGTATGCGTTCCAAACATCAGGATAATGGTCCAAGTTGAATGGTGCGCTCTCGAGCTGGTCCGAAACCGCTGAGCTGACTACTTCCATTATGGTTGCGTTGCAGAGGCCTTTGCACAGGACGGGTTGTACCAATGTCGCTGTAGACAGGTGGAACATGATCCGCCGCATGCAGTTGTTTCTCGACATCATCATTCTCAGCTATTCCATGAGCTGGCTGCGATCTGTTTGGCGAATTCGCGAGACTCGCATTTGGATGTGGACTAATCGGTGCAGCAATATGTGCTGTGGATTCTTTCGAAGAGGAGGTTTTGACATCTTCTCCTTTGGCCCAATATCGTCGTTGATGGTGGTTGGGTGTCAGATGAGGAGAGACGTGGGTAGAGAGACCATGACGAGGGTTGATTGGTGAAATTAGCTCATCAGCAAACTGAGGAGTGTCTGAGGTCCACATGATGTTGAGAGAATATTTCGTTCTGTGGATGCATTTGAGCGGTCATGGCAGTGAGTCGGTTAAAGAAGAGTATAACGTCGCGAATGAGTTGATGCGAGGGACTGAATGCGAGCTGTTTTGGCGTTGTGAACCGATTTTAATGGCAAAAGTTGGGTTTGTAGATGGTTGTCATGTTGTGAGCAAAGCCAATACAAACACATTTCTACTTGATGACTAAGATATTGGTGTCCCACGGTGTGCAATTCCTCATGCCACCACTAAAAGGTGCAGAAAAGAGATAAAATGCCCTATGCAATGGTAAAGTGAAGATCGTCTCATATCGACTCTTGTGCTGGGCCACCTCTCGGAAACGCTCTAGTGCCCTCGAGTGAATCGTCGATGACGGTGGTGGCAAGGATTCATATTTGTGCTAAAAGGGTCTTCCCAAACTCGTCGTGCATTCACCGTCAGTGTATATCCATCTTCCAATACTCTGGTCGTAGTGTTGCTAGAGGAAAGGCTTATCTCAGGTCCAACGACAGGGCCTGCAGCTATCTGATTACGTGTTCAGGATTTGCTTTCAAGACTCACGTCTGACGATGTTCATGTCGCGGAAGGTGCCGATCCAGGACTGCCAGTCGTTAGCGCGTGTCAACAGTAACCTGAACGACCACTCAAGACCTCTAGTCGACATCTGCCCTTAGTTCAATGCAAGTAGCTAATTGAA
>WSTZ01000729.1:0-11294 GCA_019632295.1 Tulasnella sp. 418
TAATCTGTGGACGACTTTAGATGCTTGATACAGCTGATCTCCAACTAATAACCCCATTTTGATAAGATACATGAACGTGTGGATGAAGATTATACGTAATATCCGCAAGGTCGGGTCATCAAGGGACAGACCAATCGTCGCTACCTCTGCTCATAATTACAGGTACGTGGCTCCTAATAGCTCGTTCATCACCAGAGCAAGAATCTTATTGATAAGATATTCCTGGAAAGGGTTCTGAGAAAGGAGGCATGCATGGCTTGGGCAAATCTATCAACGTGTGCTTAATGATTCAGCAGACATAGGCACGGAAGTAGCACATCATGTTTAGATGTTTCATGACTGTGATGCCACCCACATCATCGAATGAGGACTCTTTCATAATACAGCATTTCACGGTCGTCCCTCGTGTCGGCTTGGACGATATGCGTATTTGCGCACATTAGACCGCTATCTCCTACATATAGTCCAGGACTTCGGTTTTATCCTCGTTGTGAGCGTCGATCAACCAATTGCAGATTCCTTTGATTCACAGCAATAGGAATACCTTAGTTGTCTCTCATGAATTGTTCCAATGAACAATGAATGGGACGACGTCCAAACGGTGACGCAGCAACGACTAATCTGATCAAATTGGTTTTTCGGTTACGTATTATGTGATTCTCTCTCGGCAGGCAACTGGTTTTCTCCAAGGAGCTTTTCCTCGCTCGGTGAATATTATCCCCCCTTGTCACACTTTGGCTGGATGACTTCGCTTTGCGTTGTCAAGCGGTATGATGAATCATTTGGTAGGCGTGATTCTGTTTTTCGCACAACTGGCTGATATTCTCAGCAGCTGTTATAGCATCCACCTTTCGTTTATTTCCATGAAATTCTTATGATCACCACGCAATTTTTGTCGTTGTCTGGACCCCAACGCTATCGGTGTTAGTGAGGCACTTTTCTGCCAGTGTTGGTTCCGCCTGCTGTGATGGAAGCAACGCTGATGCGTGAGATAACGTACACAATTACTAATTCTTACAATCCCAACTAACAGTTTTCTCCATCGACCTTTCAGTCTTCGAGGATGGTCGTCTCTGCTGAAAAGTTTATATCATTCGTCATCAACCATATTTTCATGCCACCCAAGTTACCTCAAGAGGATGATCTACATGAACAAAAGGAGCATGCTCTCTCTGAAATGATCCACAGCTGCGCAAACGAGTTTGGCAGACATCTACCTACCAAAGACCACAAACTATGGAAGCCAATCGTCAAGCTCCTCGAGAAATTCTCTGATACCCATCGTTCTTCACAATTGTCGGAGGAGAATGTCGCCGATTCAATGGCGGACATGCGTTCGGGTGGTGAGCGACTGCCTATCTAACGTTCCATTTTAACCCTATGTTTATCTTTACTTCTTAGATACTTTGGCCTTCCTTATTCGCTCTCAGAATGCAGGGATTGTCATTCGAAAGGGTGTCAAAGCAGTGATTATTGAATCGTTCGAGGTATCCCCTCAGAACAAAGCGGTGATGGGGACAAAGGGTAAACTACTCCGCTCGTTCCCGGAACCTGCAGTTCAGATCCCTACCCAAGTATTCGAAGATCCCTATTTTCAAGAGGAATTCTCCAGCTTTTTGGCTCAAATGGACACCGATGCTCTCGATTCCACTCCTACAGTCACAAAAGCGGGCTCCACGGTGACTGAAGTTCGTGATACTCCTCACCCTCGATACATCACCCAGCTTCTGACCGAGATTCTGCGCGGAATGGGCGATGAAGCGGAAGTCCCCCGCATCACAAAACGGATTGCGGATGACGTTCTGTGGCTTGACGCATTAAAGCCGTGGAGAAGGTCACCCGTTTTTCTCGTTCTACGTGTCGCTTTACATACGACCTTAGCCAGACAGAGCGGGGGACATCAAATATACAAATGGCTCATGTTGTTCATACATGCAAGGCTGTTGAAATTTGCTCTACAACCAGACCTTAATCTGCCGAGTCACCTCATAGACTGCATGCGGAAGAAGACGGCGCGAAGATTTAGCAAACTCCATTCCGATCCACCACTTCCATCCGTTCTCCTCCAGTATGTCAACGGAGCGGTGAATCATGCGGAGAGCCTTCTGCAAAATAGATGGGCAGAAGCGCAGAACCGTCAGGCAAGGTACCTTAGCTCGAAGTGGTCACCTGGAGCACTCAAACCCAGCTCCGACACGGTACTCACCCTCTTAAACAGTAGGGAGTACCTAAAGCGGTCACTTCAAGGTGTTGCTATCCAGAAATCTTCTCAACCTTTCGATCCTAAACGCTCTCCACGCTTTCGTACCATGGAAAGCTTCATCAATTCCTCCTCCGATCAGCTGGAAGCTGCATTCAATTCCGACGATCGTCTCATCACGTTGGCGGATTTCGAGCGGGCGGTGTTGAAAAACTCAGGAGCGTTGGTTACCCGAAACATGGATCCAAGTGAGAAATGTAGCACCATCGCGAGATTGATCAAGATTTATGCGGGGACAGCTTCGAAGGAGTACGAGTCTGACCCAGAGCTCTGCTCGATGATGATCCTTACTCTATTCAAGCTGTGGGTTGAGCTGGACAAGATAGCCATTGCTGTATGTCCCTTGCTTCGGGAGTTTTCTCCAGAAGTACCATCCTCCCTCCTCCATCCCCTCCTTCTGCATACTTCCGAATCAATAGCAGCACTGGAATATGTGGAGAAATATGTGACAGATCGACATGCACACGCAATCGCTGGTTGTTCGGTTTTCACACGACGCGTTGCCAAAACATGTTTTGCGGTCCGGTACTTCGATGGCGATGAGGAGATGCTGACCCGTAAGGAGGAGATAGAAACGGTTGCAGCTCAAAAGAAGGCAAGAAAAGCTAAGGAACTTGAAGAAATGAAGGCTCGACACGACGACCTCAAGAAATCGTCCGAAGAACGCAATTGTGATTACGTTCTCAAGAACACATGGGGTGGTAGAGTTAGAAGTGTCCACTCTTGGCATTGCAAAAAATGCAAGCTCAAAGAGCAAGCGAATAAAATGGAGATTCATGTACATGAATGGCCTCTCCCGGGAGACCTGGTCGAAGCCAAGATGGTCGTTTTCGAACTTACGCCTCCTCGTCCGTTCGCTATTTGGCGGAGTATTACGTACATGCTCCTCCAGGAGGTCTGCACTCCCAATGCACGCGAAACTTTGGACGAGCCTCCTCGCGTTCAACTACCTGATTATCCTGCGCTCAAATCGTATTATACAGAAAAAGATGGGTCTCATGGGTCGCGAATTGTCCTGGCCTCTGTCAGAAAATCTTTCAAGAAATCTCATTATCGAACCAAAAAGGTCTCCGAGGCCTCTATCCAGAACGTTTGTGTGAATCATGGTCTACGATGGAGGTTAGATTTTCATCCGAATAGTTCTATTGTGATGATGAGAACTGACGCAGAGCATGATTAGCCTCTTTGATAGCGCTGCTAAGCAGTGGGCTACGTCTGAAGTTGGGGATTGCACTATCAAGAAACAGTGCACCTTCACTCTACCCTCGGGACCCTATGAAAATCTGCAATTCGCTGTTTCGGATACTACTCATTCACTGAATGAGGTTATAGCGAATCAAACGCGGTACTCACCCAACTTGTCTCTACACGAATACATTGCCTTTGCGAGTATCCGTAGTGGTCCGCGACTTCAATGGCTCAATATTGCCTCCGAACTTCGATCCGGTTCTCTCAATTTTGGGGAGGAAGCCGTCTATGCTCTCCTGAGGCAGGCGATTTGGCAAATGGGGCCTTCAATTCCGGAAGGAGGGAGGGAATGGCATATAGAGCCTAGCCAAGCAGATTTCGGGATGGTGTTGCTAGCCGAGCTTAATGATCTGCTTCTCAGATTGAAAGCCAATCGACACAACATAATCGGAATGCAAGTCATCACGACGCTAGTCAGTCGCCTCTTAGTATCAACAACGGATAACGAGGTCACACAAGGTTGCTTCAAGTTAATGCAAAACGTTCGAGAAGCTACATATGAGTGGCTCAAGGAGACACTAGTGAAATTGCGAGATATCGAGGACGAAAATCGCTTGCAGGAATGCAAAATGCAAGTCTGCGAGATTGCTATGACATGCCGAGGAACCTATGATGTGGACCCGGACGAAACTCCAGCACTTCTCTTGGATAGCGAGGCAGTTGCTATCTTCATCCATTGCGGTATCATAATCGAACACAACTCGCTTCCAAGCTTCTCCCAAAAAGATATTCGTTTCCGTAATCTCCTGCATCGCAATTCTCGACTTGCTCATATTATGGAACCAGGGCTTTGGCGTCGCATTTGCCAACAATGCGAGGGATTGGACCAGGCTGTCGCCTGCGTACTGAGCTTTTACCGTCCATCAGGGAGTTGGGAACGTCTTCCAACACCAAATGAACGCTGGATTCTGACTTGCAGCGCTTCATCACAGTCCCAAAAGTCTCAAAACGTTCAACTGGACCTGCTTTCGGGGCAATTGTTGATCGAGGGAAAGCCGCTGGGCCGACTACCCCGACTTATGGCATCACACCCCACGTATCACCGCATTTTCGGAAAGGTTAGTTACCCATACTCAACACTATGTTTTTGAATTTGCACAGCTAATATGAACTATTGCAACCTTAGAGAATGCTCGATGTAGTCCCCGCTGATATGCCAGGGATGGATTTCAAGGCAACCAACCCGGTGGTATCTATTCAGAGCGATGTTCCTTCTCACTACGAGGTGAATTGATTGTCTCATTGAAGAAGTGTTGTCGCAAATCTAACTTTTCAAAGGTCTTTTTTGGGTTACGAGCATCCAACCCCCGGGGTATTACTCACCAGTTGGTGATACGGACACGACGAGACAACGAGATCCTGGAGTTGATTCCGCATGAAACATTTGTTGGAGATTTGCCCTCGATGCTAGTGGATGATCACACACATTGGCTGAATGTCTCGACCTTCAAAGGCGAGATTGAAGTACGTGGCCTCAAAACCCGATGGGAATCCTCACCCGATAATTGGAGAGTATATTTCTCCCCTTCCCGTCTCTCGGGGATGTGCATAAAGAAAGGTCCGGACACCATGACGTCAAAGCTGATTGATCCAAGAAGCAAGACGATGTCGATGATTTGTGCCCAACTCCAAACTTTGGAGGAGGCGCAATGGTTATTAGTCACATACTCGCGGACGGATACCACCGAGGAACTCGTTACTTCTTTACCAAGATTCAGATTAGAATTCCGTCTCAACCAGCGGAATCTAGAATGCGTTAGCATCCCAGGCATGATCATTGACGCCAATCAGTCATCCGGCACCTTGATAGGTCTCAGGAGTCAGCTCATCCTACGGGCTATTTCGAATCCTATGCTTCGACAGATCATTATTCCTTACAGTTCCGATTGCCAGTTTCTTAGCTCAACATCTGAACACCATAGTAGTGTCACCATCTCCATTCCGCGTTCTTCCTCTCCGAAATACTTCAAGTACACTATCAATCAGACATTGGGTCAACTCGAGGGTGATGGAACCATGCTCAGTGGCCTGTATCAGGTCTACCTTCATGCCATCACGAGCCACTGTCTCACGGATCCTTTAACGGGATACACGGGCACAGAAGAGGCACTGAATCAACTCAAATCCGCTAGGATGCTCTCATTCCGAGAGCTTGGAGAAAATGAGCAACGGATGTTGCAATACATCAGCCGTCTTACACCAATCCGAACATTCTACCCTCCTCATCTTGAAGAGATGCAAACCGTCAAATGGTCTTCTCAAGACATCGATCCCCTTTCACAACATCACGACTTTTATCCACTTACCAACTCGATTCAGCGATACGCTGAAGGTCTGACAATGTTTACTCCTGCTCAAGGTGTAAAGGGCTCCATCGACCTAAATTCGGACCATTTACTTGACCGAGCAGCATTGCGCAATGCGATGTTCTACCGCGGTCATATCACCCGGTCAACAGCGGCCAGCGGTAAACACGATGTCCCATATGAATCTAGAGGGACTGTGGTATACACTGAACCGGAAGACAGAGGAGTGGTTTTCAATACCTCGTCCCTGGTTCACAACTGGACATCTCAACTGTGCACTGATGCTCATCTCTACGACACCCTACTGCAATATGGAACGATTTCCGGCAGTGATGAAGAGATTTCGCTGGCGTATGATCGTACGTGGCTCGAGCAGGAAGCAGCCGAAGTTTTCCTCTCTGCATGCAATGCCTGTCGCAGCGCCTCGAAACAAAGGAATCGATACCAAATGGTGTTCAGTTTCTCTTCATGCGCCTATCGGGCGACTGATCTTCGAACGCTCATCCCCACTATCTGCGCCTTCGCCACTGTTCCCGAGCTACGGGCGATGCAACCCCCTTTTGTGTCATCATACGATCTCTCTGAGGGGCTGGAACCAAATGAAGACAAGCTCCTGGATATTATTCGTAGATGGTCAAAAGGTTACGAAGACAACACTGAGTCAACTCGGGAGGAAATAGATCAAAAGGCATCAAGATATAATGAACGACTTTCTTCGGATACCAAAGAACTGCTCAGTATGTTATTGAGGCAATGGCCCTGTGAGACGCCTGTTATCCCAAGCACGTGAGTATACATGTTTTATTATTTCATGAAAAGGTTACAAATTAATATTCACCGACCACCTCATTGACTGTTATGGTAGCCACGAGTGGTTGTTTCATATCCCGGATCTGGAAAGGGAGGTTAAATCGGTATTTCAGACGTGGTTTGAAAACAAGGAGCTTTTCCAATATATTCAAGATGTCCAACATGTTCTTGATGGTGTGCGTTCGTCGATACCAGCACGACCCACAACCTTCTACACAATCCCTGTCAACCAAACTCGTCTCCTTTCGGTATCTAACTACCCCTCACTTGAAAGCCTCCTTCAGGAACGCCGTGTTCCACATGTACCCTTCCCACCCACTCCTTTGAAAGGTACTCTCGCTACAACTGCAAAAACTGTGGAGCACAAGACACATACGTTGCAGGAGCTTCTGCAAGACCTCCGTGATGGCAGTTTCCGACGTCAGAACCAACAACCGCTTGAAATCCAGTCACAGTATGCAAATGATCTAGACATCAGCCTCCGGAGCTTCAATAAAGAAATAAAGAGAGGCACTTACCATCAAGCAGTATCAACATCACAAACGGAGGATCTAGTCGGAAATTATCGTGTTCAGTGCAAAGATCATCTCGCAACCACCTTGCAGCGAATTCAGGGTCGCCTTTCACCATTAACATCTGTGGACAAGCTATTACATAGCGCGGGGCTCTGGCCATGTCTCAAGTTTCGATCGTTGTTGGGTGCACTGGGGTCGACTTCTGATGTTCTTCCAGGGGCATGGCGGAAAACCCTTAACTGTCTCGCCCGCGCCATCTTAGGATTTCAACATGCCCGCCGCTTAGGCAACTATCTGAAGGATGATAGTATGGATGAGTTCGTGCGTGAACTAGAGGAAACAGCAATCGAGGAAGAAGTTGCCGATGACTTACAATATTCTACTAGACTCATCATCCAGGTCAGCAAGTTTTTATCAACTGCTATTATCAATCAGAGCTAACAAGACAAAATGCAGATCGATGGTGATTTTCTTTCGCGGTCGATACAACTTGATTTCACAAGAGAGATGACGAATCCAACTTCGGGCATGAATTCTGTGTTCCAGCTGAATATGGGAGAAGGCAAGTCCTCTGTGATAGTACCACTTGCGACAGCTACCCTTTCAGATGGAAAGAAGCTTGTGAGGGTCGTTGTCCTCAAGCCGTTGGCCCCTGCAATGTTTCACTTGCTTGTCAACCGGCTAAGCGGACTCGCAAATCGGCGTATCTTCTACATGCCCTTCTCAAGATCTCCCCAGCTCACATTGGATCAAGTACAACAAGTTCAAGACTTGTTCCAGACATGCATCAGAGAACATGGAGTCCTTGTTGTGCAACCGGAGCACATTCTTTCATTCAAGCTGATGGGTTTGGACAGGCTGCTGAACACCGGCTCTGTTGCGTCCCAGTCATCCCCAAGCGCGGACGTCGTTCAGCGTTTACTGGAGTCTCAACGATGGCTGGATGAAAATTCCCGAGACATTTTGGATGAAAGCGACGAGATCCTTCATGTCAAGTATCAATTGGTTTACACAGTTGGGAAGCAGCAATACCTGGACGGTAGCCCCGATCGTTGGACAATTATTCAGCAAGTACTCACCCTGGTCAAGAAGCATGCTCCTACGGTAAAGCAATCACACCGGGATTCTTTCGAACTCCTGGATGATGGTTCAGGGAGCTATCCTCATATCAGGGTCCTCCAAGAGGAATCCGGCGCGGAGCTCATTCGCTTGGTAGCGGAGGACATATCAAGGGGTGCCCTTGAGCAGTGCTCATTTGATCTCTTCCCCACTGACATGCGTTCCCTTGCATTGTCCTACATTATCTCGTTGAATATCAGCTCGGATGAGAGGGGGCAACTGGAGAGTTATTGCAAAAAGAGCGAAGTCTGGAACACCCTTCTCACTCTCCGAGGATTGCTGGCTTATGGCACTCTGAAATTCGTGTTGAAGGAGAAGAGGTGGCGAGTTGACTATGGTCCTGATCCTTCTCGATCATTATTGGCTGTGCCATATCGGTGGGTTCGGATTCGATAACGTCTTATATTGTGTAATGCTGACGGTAGCCTACGGCTTCATCCTCTTAGAGCCAAAGATGTTCCCTCATTGCGAGCGGAGTTCAGCCACCCCGATGTTGCAATCTTACTGACATGTCTTAGCTACTACTGGCAAGGCTTGTCCGAAACCCAGACAGAGCAATGTTTCAACCACCTTTTCAAACAAGACAATCCGTCCCTCCAATATGATAGCTGGGTTTCACAAGCGGACAAAATTCCAGAAGACTTGCGACATTTCAGCAGCGTCGACATTCATGATATCGATCAGCGTGCAGAACTTCATCGACTCTTCCATCGAAATCAAGCCTTCATCGACTTCTTTCTCTCCAATATCGTGTTCCCACGAGATGCAAAGGAGTTTCCTAGCAAAATGGCGACATCAGGGTGGGACTTGGCTGAACGTAAATCCCACGTGACGACGGGTTTCAGTGGTACCAAGGATGGTGGCTATCTTCTCCCCAAGTCTATACAGCAAACCGATCCCCTCTCCCAATCAAGTACCAACGCAAGGGTCTTGACGTATCTTCTCCAACCCGAGAACGACCACTATCAATGCATCGATCAAATGACCCTGCCAAACGCCGAGCAAAAGTTCTTGCATCTGCTGAACGATCTGAAACCGAAGATTCGTGTTCTGTTGGATGTTGGGGCACAGATATTGAAGTTGTCGAATGAAGAAGCAGCCGCCGAGTGGTTGGAGTCAAATACGAATCCGGATGTTCAGGCAATCGTATTTTTTGGTACGGATGATGAGATATATGTTCGGACACGTGGTGGTATGGTCGAAGCATTCGTCTCTTCGCCATTCCGCCAGCAGTTGGACAAGTGTCTTGTGTACCTTGACGATGTCCATACTCGAGGAATAGATTTCAAGCTGCCCTCCTGGGCTCGTGCTGCGGTTACTCTAGGACCCAAGGTCACAAAAGATCGACTACTGCAAGGTATTCAACTTAAGTTATAAATCGGTTTACCCATGTTGAATGACTAGTTCTATTTCAGGTTGCATGCGAATGCGAAATCTAGGACGAGGTCATTCTGTCATATTTTTCGCTCCTCTCGAGGTCGATCTGGCTATAAGAGAGGCAGCAAATTTGCATCCAGATGATCAAGTTCGGGTCAAGGATATCCTGTTATGGACAATGTTCGAATCATGTTCCGAGGTAGTCCATCGACTCCCTCAATGGGCACAACAAGGGGTAGATCATAGGAAGCGGGAAAAGGCTTGGTCAAAGTTCAAAAACGCAAAGAACACTCAACTTTCCTCCACGAGTTTGGAATCAGCCTGGGTCAGGAAGGAAGCCCGATCTCTGGAAGAGATGTATGCCGGTGGTCCTTCTGATCTACTTTCATCTCTCGCTAGTCAAGCTGGTGATGACTGTGCGGACATCCTTTCAACGTATCAGAAATGGGCGTCTTCATCACATGTTGATACTCATTTCCAAGAGGAGCAGGAGCGCGAGGTGATTCACGAAATCGAGATCGAGCGTCAAGTGCATCGTCCAGCAAGACTTGAACCCGCTATCCCGAACGTACACGATGACATTCGTACTCTAGTTCAGACGGGTGTTCTGAAAAACAGCTCCCAGGCATTCGTCCCTCTTTTCCAGGAGCTTGGTGGGGCATTCTTTGAGCAAAAAGGCTGGGTTTCAAGGGACTTGCTTTCAACCAAAGACTTTGCTTCTACGACAGCTCGAAATAAACGAAATAGCAACACAAGCGATTACCTTCGTCCAGTACATTGGATACTATCTACTGCTCCATCAACCTCTAGCCCTATCTTCATCGTACTCAGCCCTCACGAGGTCAACCATCTACTCCCGGATATTCGACGAAGCAAGAGGGTACAGCTACACCTATATGCCCCACGAGTCATGAAGTCCATGAAGTCATTGGAAGACCTCGCGTTCTATTGCATTCCACCGCTTTCTCAGGCTTGGGTTCAACCGCCTACGGGTGTCATCACTCGTTTGAATCTTTGGGCTGGGCAGCTTTATTTAGCCGATGAAGGGATGTATCAGTACCTCTGCAACTATCTCGGGCTTTACAGTCAAGAGCGCAGTGAGGGGGATACAATTCAGCCCGACGGTTTCATCAAACCTGAACATCGTCGCGGACAACTCCTGACAACTTGTCCCTTCACAGAAAGCCCTCTGCCGTATCTGAAGAAGCTTTTCGGAGCAAGGAGGAAGGGGAAGGATTTCTTTTCGACACATATGGGGAAGATATTGCGGGCCCGTTTGTTGACAACGGAAGATTTCTTGGAATAGTGTATTTTTGCTTATGCTCTCTACTTCTCAGATGGAGTCCTCGTGTAGATAGTGATCGTCGGGTACAAATATAGGTCGTTGTGCTATATAGATCACTGTATGGTAGAGCGTTGGTACTATTTCATCTCCTCCTTTTAGTGTCATAATAGATGGTCCTTTCAAAGCTCAAAATCTTTATCACTTCTTTATATAAGATATACATCCAGGAGAAAGAATTGAAGCAGTAACAAGCAAGTAACAAGGACAGGTGTGGAAACGCGAGGCGTGAGAAATGTTTCATTGTTCTCATTTGTTCGAGATTTGTCTTTTGCCTCTCTGGTCTGAACACCAATCCTCTCCTTTCACTTCATCGA
>WSTZ01000073.1:7702-49651 GCA_019632295.1 Tulasnella sp. 418
TCTATAGGTGGATTTAATGTCCGCGAATTGGATCTCCGAATCAAAGGCTATCCCATATGAATTGGAGACGTAACCACGAGCATTCGCAGGTACTTTCGACCACAACAAAGACCGTGACAGGCAGCGTCTCACATTGGTAAGTGTATTGTATATTTGAAGTGGAGTGTGAGTATATTCACATTCATTTCTTCAGAGGAGATCGCTCCGGCCACTGTCTCCAAAAATTCCCCCCAAAATGAATTCACCACCACTTTACTCTCCTGCGAGGAGGGTGAAGCCACTGCCTGCAAGGTCTAAAAGGCGTCGAATGGAGGGAGATGACTCTCAAGAAGGTGCTTCCCCGACCATGTCGTCTCTTACTGCCGACGAATCAGCGCCACATGCATCTGCAACCTCTCATCCATCCTCGGGTTTCCCACATGGCGGAGGTCTCAATTTCCCGATGTCATACTACCTTCCTATCTTCGCGGGTCAACAAGCCAATCTCCGTCCGGATTTCGATTTTCATAATCATCCTGTCTTTGCTGGAATCAATGCTGCTAACAGCGGTACAGGCGGAGTTGGTGCAGCTTCTGACGATGATGATCATCAGGATCCAGATTATCAAGACAGCAGGGATCGCGACCAACAAGGAAACACAAAGAAGAGGAAGGTTCCTTCAACCCATCGATTCAAACAAGATATGGACGGATATGGTCATAATGCAGGAAACACTGAGAGCATCTCCATTAGTGTCGACCCTGACTCAATTCCGACCAAAGGTCCAGCATACGGATTTCGTCCTCATGCACCACCTGCCGATTTGATCAACTGGACAGCGTTCACCAGTCAAGGTGTATCGCCTTTCGCCACCAAGTCAAAGAAAAAGGGGTCACCGGGTCGATTGTTGGGTCTTAGGTTGAAGGACATTCTCAAGATACGCAGACGGATTCTTTCCGCTGTTCTCGGGCCAGTCTCGCTTGGTGATTCGTTGGCCATTGATCAAGCTCTGGCTGCGCCTCTGTCATGGAATTTACTGACCGAAGAGCGCCCATTTGCCAAAGAAAAGGAAGCGAGAAAATTAACGACGCCTTCTCGTCGCAGAAGACGTCCCTTAGCAGGTCCTCACTTCAGATTACCTGAATGCGAGTTTTCTTTTGCCTGTCTGAGCCCGAGTTAGTCCGTTCCCTTTTTATTTTCTCATCTTTCACTTTTTCCTCACACTTCCATTTTCGATTCTCCATCATTTTTCGGCTTTACTATCTCACATCTCTGACACTCCACTCTCTTATCCCTCATCCTTTCTGCTCATTCAGCTAGTGAACGAGCGGTTTCTTTGAGAGAGGAGGTGGCTGTGCTACGGGACCGTTTTGAAGGGGAGTTGGCACGGATGGCCACAAAACGGGCCATAGAAATGGCTCGAAAAGCGGCGGCCGCAGCAAAGGTGGCCGTGGAAAACCTTAGTCGCGACGTCAAACGTAGCGCACGCAAGAAATCTTCTTTAACCGCTTCCTCGAATAATCAGGGTACGACTGGTTCTACAACGGCAGGAGGTGAAGCCTCCTCAGGTACGGCATCACGTACGCCAAAGAAGAAGAAACGGTCTGCCCTTGCAAATGCATCAAACCCTCATCACCTTCGAAATTACGTTCCTTCTCGAGTTCCTTCAGGTACTGCTACGTCCAAGGATTCAGTAGCCATCCAGCAACTCGACAACCTACTTGGACCTCATCCATTTCGATTTTTGTCGGCTGATATCAAACCTCGTGCTAGGAAAAAGGATTCTAGTATTTATTCTTCTTCAGCCTCTACGGTTCACCCCGCTGATGAATGGATCTGTGGTTTCTGCGAGTATAACTTATTTTACGGAGAGGACGCGGCGTTCAGAAAAGCAGTCAAAAACAGGAGGAAGATTCTCATTAGGCGTAGGAGAGCCAAGGAGAGGGCTGCGAGGGCTGCTGCAGGAAAGTCGATTGGGCCAACTGGAAGTTCTTCAGAGGATGAAAGCGATAGCGATCTGGATCCGGAGGATATGCCAGCCAGGTTTGTTGATCCTGCTGAGGTGGAGAGTAGGCTCGATGCAGGAATGCAGCAGATTTTAAAGGACAGGGACAAACTGGGGACTAATACTGCTGGGCCGCCCAAAGCATAGAAAATGGTGGTATTCGGCCCCATGTTTTCTACTCTCTCTGCACTGAATTTCTCTCTCTCATTTTCTCTTTTTACTTCTTGCATACAATGACGGTCGTTTATCGCATTCCCTCTATCTCAATTACTCCAAATTCTATCTTCATTTTAGTATCGCTGTCATTTTCGCTTTTCTTTCTGCATAGGTCATAACCCTCGTTTCCTCGTTCAATGCTATCGGTCGTTCCCCCTTAGAAATGTGGAGTGTGCTGAGTTTGATGCCCGTCTACTAGGAGCCCGTGGATGTGGTCAAGGGGGAAATGTTACCTCATTGGGCCTATTTCTGAATTGATCTGCATTCCGAAAACGTCGCAAGTTGGGACCGACTTATCGGGATCTGCTATGCACTTTTCCCCGAATTCAAAACCTCGTCTCCACACGGCTTCCGCGGATTCCAATGTAGTCAAGGGTGGGATGATACCTTCATCAACAAGGAGCTGGGTTAGAGTTGCAATCGTTTCATCAGCTCAGAGGAACATCCGCAGCAGCATACTGACTACATTTACCTGGATAGCCGCGAATGCCCAATTGTGGCATTTCCAGTTTCTGTCGTTTTGCTCAATCTCTACCTCTTTCAGCTTTTCCATGATGTAATCCCCGGTGAAGCCAGGCTTGACTTTTCCGAGAAGCAACAAGGACCACAACCGGATCTCCCGAACTTGGGTCTGCTTCGGTTTGTATTCCCAAGCTGTCGATCCATCTGGACGGATCGGATCGACGGCATGGTACACCCATGATCCTGTCTCAGACGTAGATCTGGCATCTGCATGTTTTGGTATGAGTTGAAGCGCGGTGTGGAATTTGATTTGGTCTGGCCTTGCGCTTCGGAATAGGTAAGCGATGTATAAGCGATCTTTATTCTGCCTTTTCTCGAACTTCATGTCCAGATATGAATATTTTCAAGGTTAGCTGGAAGGTTGGTTGTCAGTCTAGTGTAGATGATGGTAACATGAGGGATACCAGTTTGCGTTAGCCGCGGCCATTTGTGAAAAGGCCACCGATTTCGAGGCCAACTTCTCGGTATTTGGCTTCCGTCGGTATCTACTCGATTTGCTTCTCGAATCTTGGCATTCTCCGAGTAGTGAAATTAATACTATTCTAGAGACATAGGTTCTAACATTATTTCTTGACGCAGTCGAAGGAAATGAGAGTGTTCAGGATTGCACACGATACGGGCTGCGGAGTAATCGGACGTCCAATCAAGTTTCCCATTCCTGATGGCACTACGATGTCCGATGCTTACATAAACACCCGAGCCTTTTCGCCCTCGCCCATCGCCCTTAGTCGCTCGATCTTTCACTCCCATAGAGGGCTCCTTTTACCCTTTTCGCACGTACGTCTGTGGCTAAACTAAATGAGGTGTTAAATTGGCCTCGTTGCAAGCACGACACTGGTCAAAGGGTCTTTTCCCATTGAGTGTTTGACCTGCCTTTTTTGAGACCCTCAGCAGTCCTAATGGACCCACGTCCAGGTATTTTTCAGACTTCAACTCAGTCTCAATCATATAAAGGTTCTCCGCTTCCCCATCAGCCAGCGCCTTTTCACAACGGGTCCTCATTTTTAGAGTTGCTGCTGACGCACGCTCTTCGGAAGATCCAGACGAGAGATCGGGTGAGATTGGGTCGTAGAGATGGATGCTCCGACAGGGGAGTTCGTCGATCATAGATTGGGGTACACAAACCTGAACGGTGGTTCACATCCTCATCCACACCAAATGCTACAGCAGCCTGTACCACAGCTTGCAGGTCAAAGATATACTGATTCTTACTCAACGAGTTATTATCCAAATCAACAGAGTGTCACCGCTAGCCCCGGGGCGGCACATCCGGATTACAACCCATCTTACTCGGTGCCAGTTGTTACGGCCACTCATGAGGATCTAGGTATGTCCATTCAAATTTCTGAAACATTCGTATCAGTATCGGTCCTGCGAGAAGGGCGGCGTAGACCATCGAGCAAATAGACATGCTTGCCCGGTGCAGCGGAATGAGAAGAATCCCAAAGCTGGTCCATTCCCTTTTTGCAAACTTTTCATAACGTTTTCTCTTCGCTTTACACAGGCCGGAAAGTTGAACCTGCAACAATCCCACAAGAGATGAATATGTATGCGATGGGTCCTGGGCCTCCAGCTCCACACCCACCAACTGCACCACCTTCAGCAGGATATCCAGGTTCGACCACAATGCCGCCTGCCAATGGATATGGTCGTCCACCGTATCCCCCGACATTGGACAATTCTCATGCTACAACCTCGGCTCCGATGGGAGCATCTAATGTCTCTGCTACACCACAACCCCCTCCGCCTCCGCCGCCGCCTCCTGCGTCTTTGATGAACTTTCAGACTGTAAATATAGCTTCGATTTTTAACCTTGTACGATGAAGCACGTGGCTCACTACCCAGCTCCTTTTTCAGTTGTTTAATACGCTGGAGCAGGTCTACACTTCTGTTCCAGCTCGTCATATACCCCCAGCGAACCCAGAGGGACGAGATCAATTCCAAGAGGGTTCCCTCAGAACAATGTTGGACTCGGCTGTCGAGAGTCTACGTTTGCTTGACCCAGCAGCGGCTGAGAAGTATCAGCGCGAGCACAGTGCCGCCGTGAAGGAGAACGAAGAAGCCACCCAAAAGGATATAGAGGAGGCGTTGAAGGAAGCTCAAGTCAAGGCTGACGCTGAGAAGGCGTCCTCGTTACCTCCCATCGATGAAGAGAGCGAAGCTGGCGATGATGCCAACGGGGGAAAGAGGAAGCGGGTAAGTTGAACATCGAATGGGAGCTGCATGCTTTTATGCTATATACCGTGACTCATGACGTGCTTCCGGAAGATGCGGCGGGATGACAAAGGTGCAAGCAACGAGCCCCAGCAATGTCAGACATGTGGGGTGCGCTCCAGTCCTGAGTGGCGAAGAGGGCCTTTAGGTATTCATATGATTTCATTTCTAATTGAATGAATGAACGATGAGCTCACCAGATCTGATCGTACGATCCAGGACCGCGCACTGTGCGTATTCTTGTTACGCAATCTCACTGATTTCGAGCTAAGCCATTTCCTTTAGTTGTGCAATGCTTGTGGCCTCGTCTGGATCAAAATTGTAAGTGAAACTGTTATCATCGGCTGGTGGTGGTTTTAATAATTTCCCGTAGATGAAACGTCGCGCAAACGGACTTCCCGACGAAGATGAAGAAGAGAACGAGGAAAATAATGAAGGGGGACAATCCCCCGGCAACAGTGACTGAATTGATGGAACCCAATGCCTACAAAATAATTTCTCATTTGCTACTTTTTGGTCCGCATTGAAAGAGGACATCTGAAAAGACGTATCTCCTCAGTGTAGGACCTGATTTCATTTTTACCTCACGTGTGTTTCTGTCTAGCTGCGATGTTGGATATGATGTTGAAGTCGTTATTATTACGCTCTGTTGTCGGATCATTGACAAAAACCTCAGACTTTCTGGTCCCCAACACACCGTTGCACAGCCACTGGGTGACGAACGTCACATCCAGGGTCCAGCAAACTTTGGGGACCCTTTTGATAAAAAGTCGTTTCGTTGACCATCAATTGTTGACGATCACTTCCTTCCCTTCTTCATCACTCTCCCTGATGCTACGGATCTCGTTGTTGAGTCTCAGGCCATCCTCCAGGTCTACGGGACACCCAGCGCTCCGGTCTATATTGAAACCCCAAACGTTTAGACGACAATCATTGCCGAGTTCAACAACCCGCCAGTTCTCCTCGACCAGTACCAGGTTCACTGAGTCATCCCCTAAAGAGAACATTGATGAAGCACCTACTCCGCGTGAACATGCAGTCATTAGCACGTTCGATCTGTTTTCTATCGGTGTCGGACCAAGCAGGTGTGGCGGCTTGGTCGTCGATAGAAAATGCTGCACGCTGATTGGCTATAAAACAACGCACTTCTCAGCTCCCATACCGTCGGGCCTATGCGTGCTGCAAAGATCTTCATTGTGGACATCACGGACCTTGGTTTGCTAGACAAGGTCCACAAACTCAAGATAACCCTGTTAGTGTTTGCTAGCCCTTCGTTAGTTCACGTTCGTTTCTGACGCCATCACTTATCGCATATTCAACAGTTACGGATCTTTGGCAGCAACTGGCAAAGGGTATGTGCAATTCTTACGTTCTGATTGGTGATGATTGACCGGGAAAATTACCAAATTTGGTTCCCGCCTCTTCAGCCACATGACGCCTCAGGCGCTCATGATGGGGTTCCAAGGTAATGATCCGGAGACAATTGACACTGGTACAATTCAAGGCCGCTACGATGCTATACTTGAGAACAAGACTCTGTTGCTTGGTGGAGCGCGAAGAATTAAATTTGACATGGATAAAGACATGGTCTGGAGATTTGACCAAGTCTTGAAGACGCATCCGAATGGAATGAGATTCAGTGTTTTTGGTAAGAATGGTGACCTTTTGGCAACAAATGAATTCTTCAGGTATTTGGGCCAATTCTTCCGAATACTTTTGAATATTAACCCAACCCTCTGGTAGTGTCGGAGGTGGTTTCGTCGTGAACGAGAAGACCAAAGGTCTGTTTCTATCACACATGCATTTGATTTCTGACACGAATGATTTGCAGTTGACGAGAATTTGTACTATATGGGTGTTGACAAGAAGACTGTGGATCCGTCTCGTCGCTCCCAGACACATGCCGCAGCTCCAGACGAGGACATAACTGGGTATTCACCACCACCTTATTTATTTCACTCTGCGGAATCCCTTCTTGCACTGACTGACAAACACAACGTAAGTTATTAGGACAAGTCGCTACTACCTCCATGCTAATCCCCATCAACAATAGCTGACCATTGCCCAACTGGTATATGACAATGAGCGACATTACCTTTCTCCAGAACAGATTCGAGAAAAACTCATGGGAATATGGGGAGTCATGGATAACTGCATCCGGACTGGCGTTTCCACCCCAGAATCCATCTTGCCAGGCCGGTTGGGTGTTCGTCGGAGAGCGCCCATGTTATATAAGCGATTAATGAGGGGGTGAGTACACCATGCTCTTAGGATTACTAAGCCGAACTAACCTGGTACTAGTTTCTACCCCGCTTTGAATGCTGGCATAATGCCTGCTCTAGACGGTCCCAAATCCGCACTCCATATGGGAGATAGTGGGGCCCACACTTCGCTTGCGAAAACGGTTCAAACCCCTCGGCCTCGGCCTCCAAAGGCGGTTGGTTCGTACGATCACGATATTTTACCAATGCCTACTGTAGGTATTTTGATAAAAAAAAAGGATATTACTCTCTCATGCCAAGATCCGATAGCGCAAAACCGTTTTTCCTGGCGTGGATTTCCTCTCTTGTTATGCCATCGCCGTCAACGAAGTGAACGCCGCCGGAGGTCGTATTGTCACAAGTCCCACAAATGGTAAGTTCGCTAGTGATAGACCGGAGCTTCGAATTACGGTACTCAGATATTCGCTTGCTTCTATTACTCAGGAGCATCCGTGAGCCTGGTTTCGATCCCGAGTACAGCAACTAAATCTAACCTTTTCGTATCTCCCGCTTGGCCTTTTCAAGGGCGTAATTCCAGCCGTCAGTATCTAGTGCCTTCTAATTTGAAATACTTCCGCAGACTGATGACCTCGATAGGTCTTGAAATACATCGTGGAGTTCATTAGCGAAGATCCAGAAGCCGATATTGCTACCTTCCTGTACGTACGGCTGATGTTTGACAAATCTCCTTCCCGATGCGGCACACTTGGTTGATTTTTTCTCATTTTTTTTCCTTTCCAAAGTCTAACAGCAGCTGCAATCGGGTGCGTGGCTTGAGCTTGGCTTGAGAAGAGGTTTGAAGGTCGTGGCGTTGCTGATCCTGAGCCGCGTGTTGGTTTTCCTTTTTCAGAATGTTGTTTAAACGAGGCTCAACTATATCTGCCGCAGAAGGTGAGGTTCCTCTCGCGCGGTTCCTGGGTCATCTGCTGAGCCACATCACTGGAAACTGAACAATGAACCGTAGGTGGCTGTATGGCCGAAGTTGGAGTTGCTTGTGCTATGGCGGTGAGAGTCCCCACATGGCTTTTTTCGTTTTAGACACGGAAGCTGACGGCGCTTTCACATTTTGTACCGAAACAGGCCGCAGGTTTTGCTGCTACAATGGGAGCTTCTCCCAAGGTCATTACTCAGGTGCGAATAAACTGTCTGCTTCAATAATCCTGGAATTCTGACAGCACTGCTGGCTTTCTCAGGCTGCTGAAATAGGAATAGAACATTCACTAGGTAACAATCAATTTCGCCATTATATTACTGCGACCCTCCGTACGTGGCTTTGCTGAGAAGGTTCATCTTATAGGTCTCACTTGTGATCCCATCGATGGCCTCGTTCAGGTAAGGAGGCCTTCCCCTCTCTCCGATCTCCGTCGTTGCTCAATACTGTCACATTTTGTTCAGGTACCCTGCATAGTGAGTCCATCTAGTATTGTCATGAAGCAACTTTGTCTGATTCAAGTCAACGTGGAAGGAACGAAATTCACTCGGTGGTCAGTGTCACTGAGGTTTTCGCCTGATGATAGAGCGCTAAGATACATGCATTACAGCTGTGAAAGCCGTGACAGCCGGTCAACTTGCCATGGCTTCTGATGGTGTCTTCAGCGTTACCTTGGACGAAGCTATTGCGGCGATGAAAGTGACAGCCGCAGACATGAGCCACAAAGTAATCTTGCATTTTACTATAACATAAAACCATCACGTTGACGTGTTCACTTTGCAGTACAAAGAGACTTCGCTGTCTGGCCTTGCGACCAGTGTCAGGATCCCCTTGACGTCACCAGCTTGCTGAAATGATGCCATTATTTATTCACGGACATGGACATGCGGACTTTATAGATGCAGGAACTTCGTTGGTCCTACATTAATGAGACATTTCCCTTGGCTTGAGTGCTTCGATATAGCGTGACTCCTTCTTACTCGCGGGGAATTCCGTCACGATATTACGGACTTAGATATTTAGATAGATCAATTTGACCAACGAAGATCTCTGTTCCACAATTTCAAATGCTCGCCTTTAAGTAGCCGACGCCGAGTACTTGGTATGGCGAAATCAAGGCTCAACCTTGAACTAATCAATTCAAATTACGAATAAAAAAACTACTGAGGGACACCAGAAGCATGCCAGGCGAGCATAGTCAGAGATGGGTCATGTCCACGACTTCTCCTGGTTTGAAGAAACGGTGCGGACGGAGTTCTTCTTCCTCCTTGACTTGCGCCGGTGATCGCTTTCTTTTGCCCTTCCTGATCTGTGAATTCAGCGTAATGCGCTCAGCATCTAGCTGTGCTTGCTTTTCCTGCGTGGAATAATCTTGCTTAATGTCCCGAAAAGAAAGAAAAAAAGCGCGAAAGGGGATGTATCTTAGGATGACCTACCTCAAGCTCTCTGATTCGAGTGTTGTGGTTCCCGATATCTTCTTTGTCGGACAAGTCACCATCTGATAGCTCAACAACACTTGAGGACCTTGAATGAGGCATTATACCTTGTGCTTTCAACATCGCTGCGGGTAAGAGAATAATTAGACCTGGGAATACGAGTAGTCAAGTGGATGGTCCACTTCATTGTGGCCTACCTTCGGTCCTGTGGTAAAAAGTGAAGCAGACGAAAGGTTTCTCGTCCTCCTTGCTGTAGGGTTTGGTGTAATGCTCGTACTCGGAGGGCGGCCCTATTGGCGCTACACTCGCGGTTTGCCGAGGGGGTCCAAATCTTGATGGGTTTGGGCGTTGTTAATTCGTCTGGAATCAACTGCGAAGCTACTCGTAGGGTTACTTACGAGGACTTGATTCCTCCTGCCTTTTTGTGCGTTTCGTGCACGACGACACGGTTTGTCAGTTCCTCTGGTAGCTTTGAATAGGAATTTGACTGTTTGTCATTGCGGCCGCGTTGTCGTCTTCGTGTTTCCAGCAGTATACGCTGGAGCTCAATTCTTATACACCCTGGTTTCGCCGGTACAGCGGTCACTTGGAAATTGTCATCTTTTGCGAAGATAAGAAAGCCGCGAGATGTCATAGATGAGATGAAAGTCGGAGAGGTAATACTGATGTTATTGCACACCTGTTGTCTGCAGTTCATCAAAGAGGAACGGCCTGACGCTTGTGTCTGTGTCTCTGACGCTGCTTATCAAGATCTCTCTGCGGTTTTGACTGAGGACCGGACGCGCTACGCAATCTTTTACGCCATCCAGGTAGAGCTTGACCTTCACGTGCGTAACTGGTGACCCGTTATCTCCTTGACGCTTGATGAGGACTGCATATTCTTTCCCAGCTTGGGAAGGGACATAGCACTCTGTTGTGTTAAGCGCATGGTTCTGCTCGATGCCATATTCTGGAAGGTCTACACCACCCATATGAATAGTGACAGAGAACCCGCACTGCGTTACCATGGCTATGTATCAGCGCCTATACGACGAGTTGGCTTGATTGAATAGTAAAGAAGCAGAGTCTGGCTGGGGAGGTTATACTCGACTTAGTGCGGTGGCCTGGGTTTAAATTCAGCGATTGGATTTTCATCTCAGCTTTGACTGTTAGCGCCCGTGCTTAAAACCATTAAATCCGAAGACTGCGTGAATTGACCTCTGTATATGTACTTACTGAATTCCGACAACAATGGAATGCAAGTATAAGAATCGCAGAAAGCGCTGCTAGTAACCTTGCTCAAAATACGTGTTACGAAGCTGAATGAGGGGTACATTCAAATCATCTGCATGACGAGTTTCTAGTTAGACCCATGCTAACTTCAACACCTCTTTGATATTATGTCCTTGGCCTTTGTATCGTTAAGACTGCTAGAGATGTGTCATATCCACGATTTCATTGGGAGGAAAGGCCTGATGGGGACGTATTTCCACCTTAACTCGTGTTTCCTCCCTAGCGCCTTTCTGCTTGGATGAAGACAACTTGGAACGCGCAGCGTCCAGTTTAGCCTATTATTTGTCAGTAAAGTATATCTTGTTTGTACGGTATACAACTAATCTTACCTCCAGTGCTCTGACTTGGGCTTTCTGTTCTTCGACATCCTCGTCATCATCCGAGCTGCAAATGTCGATAGGTGTTGGAGAACCAGGAATGATCTCTCTTGCTTTGAGCATAGCTATTCAATTTTTTGTACGTTATTAGTGCGATCATGGCCAGACTTACTAGATGATGTCAACTAACCTTCGGTTCTATGCAAGAAAATGAATGAAACGAAGGGGACTTCGTCTTTCAGGCTATAGGGATGGTGACGCGGGATACCTTGAGTGGCTTCGGCGGTAGTACGAAGGGCTCCTAAGCTGCGAAGATCTATGTCAGACATGCTTAATAAATGCAGGATTAATCAAGGACATACGATGTCCTGGTTCCTCCTGCTTTCTTGCTTCGTTCATGAACAACTACTGTTTCTTTGAGATGTTTTCCTGAGGCTCGTGATTCATAGGGTAAACGCGAGTTCTTGGCTCTGGTGACTTGGACGCGTTGAATATCGATCCGAATGCTGCCAGTGTCCACTGCGCTGGCAGATGTTATGAAGTTGTCATCGTCTAATACCGATAGCGCAATATTTAGCCCATATTAGCGTGTATAACACCCGTAGATTATTGTTACCCTACCAGTTGTGGCAAGTTCTGCGAAAACGAGTGGTCTGCAGGTTGTCGCCGACTCCCTGACGTAATCGATGACAATATAATCTCGGTTCAGCGAGATAGTTCTGCATTTTACGTGCTCTTGCGATCCGTCGAAGAGAGTATGACAACGGAGGGCGGTCTTTTTTCTCGTTCCAGTGTCTCGGGCTATGCAAATCGCGTATTCTTTCCCTACTTTTGCAGGAACGAAGCATTGAACAGTTTTCTTGTTATCGTCAAAAACCACTTGATACTCTGGGAGATCAACACCATGTACTTGAATACTTGCGACAACTCCAAGATATTTCACCATTGGGTATGTGGTTTTTTTGTTGGGATGATGGATTTAGGCGTGAAGAAAGTTCGGGCGAAATCTCAACTCAGGCACGGAGTACGCAGCCACAAGAACGATGATTGGTTGATAAAACATTCGGGTGATGGAAGCCAAAATCGGATAGATTCATGACAAGAAACGATGAGTAGCAAAAGACTATCTGGTTTTAAGGTAAAGAGGCGTGGAAGTAATCTATCAATGCAAGAAATTCAATAACACTCGTAGGATTCGTATAATCATAAAGCTGGAGAGGAATATGAAGGTGGTCCTATGTGGTGTTACAAGCCATCAGCTACTGTAGCTCTTCATATGCAAACATGTTCTTACCTGGTGACTTCTCCGAGGTGGATTGTAGCATTTTGACGAGTCGGAGTTTTTCTTCCTCATTCAATGACCCGACACAGCGAGCGAAACCGTCCATTGCGGCTTTCCGGTCAGAAAGTACCAAGCTGACCATCTGCTTACTGATTTCGGCAGCTTTCAGGCGATTCAGAGTAGGTGCCAAGTCCAAGCTTTCCAGAGCTTCAGCGACCGATCGGTTGTCCTCCAGATCGGCATTAGGGATGAGGGAGTAAAGCAGTGAATGGCGAGCTTCAGCAGTAGAATCAGGATTGACAGATTGCATCTGTGCAAGAGCCGATGAGCGAGCAACACGAGCCCGAAGTGCCCAGTAGAAGTAGCGTCTTGCGTTTTTCCATTCTGCGGGTTTGGCACATCCCTTAGCCTGCATGCGGCCAACACGACTAAAGAGCCCCAATTCAGTCAAAACCATAGTAGAAAATAAAAGAAAATGGACGTACTCATGAAGATCGGCATAGAGCAAAGCAATCTGCTTATATGTGGGCATTAGGAGCTGTTCCCTGTCGTTCAGTTGGTCGAGAGCTTCTGCTTTCTCTGTATCTGATTTCGATGCATCTTTGGTAGCTTTCTTTAGAGCGGCATACTCTGGATCAAGGCGTTCCATCAATCCCAACAAGCGATCACGGCGCACTGAAACCGACTGATGTTAGTGGACTGTTTGACGGGGCTATGAAGCTGCTTACTCTTGATTTCAACAATACCCTCCGGCTCCAATACACCCGCTCTAGCTTCGACGTCGGCATACATCTCCATCTGCTCGGGATTAATTGAAGGATCCAAGACAACCCATGCTCCACCACGTAACTCTCCGTTAGGGACTATATAAACAAAGACAGGCTGTTTGTAGCTCGATAGACCATCAACGATCTTGGAACCTTGTTTAAGGATTTCGTCATACTGTAATCGAGAATGTCAGGTTCATTCAAATTGTCGCGTGTAAGATTGACAAACCATGTCTTGCTGTCCACCAGAGAAACCTCTCCAGTTGGCAAAGATGATGAGAGGAAGACCTTCACGATTAAAGTCGAAGATGGCTTGGGCCGTTTTATAAGCCGAGTTGGGGTACCAAACTTGACCAGCTTCCATAATCTTTTGCTCAAACGAGGCAGGATTGGCAGGATCAGCTGGAACAACTCGCTCAATGGTGCGAGCTAACCGATACGTTAGTTAAATTTGAGAATAAGAGTAGCAATCAATTATAAAAGTAAACGCACTCTCAACAGCAATGACGCCCATAGGAATGCCCGATAACGTTGCTCGGCCAACGACGACCGTCTGTGCCCATCCGCTCAATGTCTCCTGGAAAGAACCGCTGTCAAAGAATCCAGAGAAGAACTCCGAATCTTCAGTCTTTCCTTCAAGTAGCCACCTTGGATCATAAGGGCCCTTGGGAGGGATGTATCCAATGTCGCGATCCCAGGTGTCCATGGTGATGTGGCGAGGAAGAGTAGCTCCTTTGATCGCCGGAACGTATGAAAGCCATCTCAAAATGGCAGTTGTCCCCTCCAGATCGCTCGCGGCAGTTAGATGTGAAACACCGTTCTTGTGCATGATCTGAGTACCTCCCAACTGCAAGTTAGATGTGTATACTTCGCGGCCGAGGACTTTGTTGAGGGCCGGAGCACCAGTGAGGATGATTGGTTGGCCTTCGACCTGAACCGCTCGTTGTCCAAGACGGACGAGATATGCACCGATACCGACAGATCGAGCTGTAACAAGAGTGATCGTAAAGATATCGTCATATGCTCTTGATGTCTCTCCAGCAATAAGACCGGAACCCCTCAAGCACTCTACACCAAGCCCATCCTGCAACCCAACTATGTCCGTGATCTTGAAGCGACGCTCGCCCTCGTCTTGGATCTCCTCAGTGATCACACTTCCTGGACCTTTCTCGTTGACCTTGAAGTGATTCTCTGGTGTTAGATATAGATAATTGATGCCCTTCTCTGGCTTCTCGTTATCGTTCCAAGCACATGAGAATAGAGGGAAGAGCTCCTCAGCAACTCCGATGCGAGCACCAGAGTTGGCGGAAAGATAGATACGCGGGAGTCCACGTTGGCGAGCATATTCCGTCACTTTGAAGAAATACATGTCCTCTTGAGGGCCGAATGAGCCGATTTTATACGTGATATCGTTGGCAACAACGACCACTTGACGACCTTGAGGATATTCTGGAGTGTACATCGTGTAAATCCACCCCACCATACCACAAGCGTTGCTTCCTGGCGCTCGGTCAACTTCTTGAAGTTCATCATTCTCATCGAGAACGAGCTCCTTCGATTCCAAGAATGATTTGGGCAGCATGAGCGAGGGGTTGCGCTTTCGCACGTCGACCCAGAGATTGCGAAGGGACTTGGAGAACAGATCGGGGAAATCGTAGACGTAGGTGGTACCAACTAGATGTGCCTGGTAACGTTTTGGCTGGAGTGATTCCTTCGTGGGGAAAGGTACATCAACTCGCTGGAGATGAAGTGGTCCCTTATCACCAATCGATTTGAGTATAGTGGTACCCTTGTCTGTGGCGATCTCTTGGTATGCATGGAAATTAACCACGAAGCCGGAGACATTCTCGATGACGCATCGAATGGGGGTGACGTTGCCCTCATCGTCTTCTAAGACGATTCTGATTTCTGAACCGGTTACACGAAGACGCCAAAGTCGTTTGCCATGACGCTCGATGAATCCAGAAACAGCTTGTAAGACTTCTTCATATGTAACGTTCAAATTGTAGATGAAGTTGAGGGAGATGTGGTTGCAGTCCGCATTGCGGTGCTGTGCATTGACAACTTCGAGATTATCGAGGATGGCTCCAACTAGGTGATCTGTCTCCGAGATGAGATACTCGGCGGTGTGTCTGGCGCTCCTCAGACGGCCAGGGCGTACCAAGGCTCGGATGAAGAAGCGAGAATCGAACTGATTCTCGCGGGCAACGCCATGGTAGATGTGGATCTGGCGATTCTGAGAGGCGCAAGGTGTGAGTTTGTAGTTGGAGAGACGTCCTAGTTCCAATTGGAACGCCAATGCAGGTTCGATGTTACGAATTGCCTCCTCTTCTCCCCAAACACCTTCTCCCATGTCCCTCATGGTGAAGTAATGAGGATATTCTGCAGGACGACAGATGAGGAATGAAACACGACGAACACCGCGAGAGACAAGGATGGAAGATCGTTCGTTGAGGAGGGTAAGGAATGCTTCTCGCCATTCATCGTTCTTTCTATCATCTTCGGGATTGAAGATACGAAGAGCGATATACAAGACGTTCGGAGGTTGGGAATTTGCACCGTGGCGTTGGGTGAACTCGTCGATGTCGAATGCGGGGAGAAGGGATGCAACTTTTTCGAATCCACGCTTGAGCGACTCCAGATCAGGGAACGAAGTAATGGCGCCAGTGCGAACAGGCTCAATGGTGCTCTTGCTGATCATGTACGACAGATCGCTGACGGAGCCTACACGCCTCTTGTCCATGTTGTCTAATCTGGGAGTGGATGGTGCCTCGCTTGATACACCTAGCTTGAATCTCCAGGTCACCGCTTGAATAGGTTCGTCGTCCACGTCGTCCGCCTCTTCATGGTCCAAAGATAACAGAGAGTATGCACGATAAGCACGTCGTACATAAACCTCGAGAGCAGCTGTATCAATAGCTTGAGTAAGTCAGAGTAGAGCTGAATGTAACAGATTGACCGACCAAGTGCAACCCAAGGATCCTCGTGGTTGAAGAAGGTCGGTAGAACATCGAATACAAGCCACCTTGAGTCGGTCAGCTCCTTGAGACCCTCGGCAGAAGGAAGTCTGGGGAATGATGAGTTTGACATGCTGTTAAAGTCTATGTCGAGTGAAATAACTTACCCTCTTCGCATGCTTGCTTCACCGTAATAACCAGATGTAATGGAGAGTTTGAGAACTTGTTCCATCTGAACCGCTCGCTCTTGATAAGAAGGTAGCTGAGTGGAGATCAAAACCTCCCTGGCTTTCAGTGCAACAGCAGTTGTAGACCTAATGCGGAAGACGTCAGTTGGATGCCGTTATGAACAGAAAGTGGCACTCACTTGCTCTCGAGGGCAGCCAAGTCTTTGAGCACAGCCCTCAAGGGGTCTTCGGCGTCATTCAACATGCTAACGTTACTTTTGACGAGCTCCAGAAGTGCCATCACCAGTTTGTTCTTGCTTGCAGCCTTGGTATGACTCAATACCAATCCAGCAACGGTATCCAAGTTTTCCTTGTGCTGAGCTCGCAAGTTGAGGACACGTTCCTCAATACTACCACCGAACAATCTCTCTGTCGTCTCGTATCGTCGAAGAAGACTAGCGTACGTTCCCCATTCATGCCCTTTCGGTCCACTCTTATAGCTATCAACGAGTTCGATGAGAGGTGCCAATTGAGTTCGAACCATGGTTCGGTCCTGAGGGCGAATGGTATCATTGAGATGGGTGTCGAGAAGTTTCTTCAATCGGGCTGCTGGGAACTCTCCGGTGGACTTGGAATGCTCCTTCTCTAACGTAGCTCTAATCGACTCCTCCAACTTAGCAGGCATACGGCCCGAGAGCGCCGCGAGAATAGCTGCGATATCTGAGTATGGGAGTTCGGGATTTTGCAGGACCTCACGGAGTTCTCGGAGGGTAGATGTCATGACGGCTTGATTGTCGAATCCATCAAGGATGTTGTTGAGAATACCGAGGCAATATTGGAGACGTTGATGAGGTTTTGTGCCGACGAGGGATGGGTCACCCATTTGTGGCAGTTGTCCTTCAAATGGTCTGGCATGTTTGACGCGGGCTGGATCATCCAAAGTGAGAATTCCGAGAATGTCACCTGGCTCCAAGCTGACACCAGGTTGTTTAACGAAGTGTGGGATACCATCCTCTGTCGCAATCAGCGGCATGTACATTTTCATCACCTGAAAGAGAATATATGAGTTAGGTCCGCAATACATTCTCAGGGGTCATTTGCTAACCTCAATTTCAGCATAAGCTTCGCCTGCCTTGATGTGATCTCCTGAATCTACCAAGAACCGAACGAGCTTCCCAGGACTAGGGCTTCGGAGTTGAGTAGGATCGTTCTCCTGCTCGATCAAACAGGTCTTCGAGTCAACCATCATCCTCATTGCTCCAACTTCTTCTCTCCAGTAAATGGAATGACTCGCTCCTGTCAACAATACTAGCAATCCACCGTCAGCCAGAGGCCTAGCCCCAACATGGGTCATGCCCCCGTTAAGATACAGTGTCCAAGCAGTTTGAGAGGAACGAGCAGCTGTGAATGAGTAGCGGAAGCCCTCATAGATGAAGTCAATCATGAAAACGGTTTTGAGAGTATCCTTTGCTGGGACCTGTCCTTTGTCGAGGATTCTTCTGAATTCGGCCCAGCAGGCTTCGGATTGAATGTGGGCCTTGGTAACAGCACCACAAATGACAGCCAAGGTGGGATCCGGTCGCTCAGCGGTGAGCTTGTTGGTGATGAGGGTGTCGAGCCAACTAGTAGTGATGGTATTTTCCTCGAATGCCTGGGTCTCGAGTAGCTTGATGAGATACTCCACGGTCGTGCGGAAGTCTCCCCGAATGCTCAACTCCTTCAATGCGACGACCATGTTCTTACGACTCTCGGCACGATCGGCACCATAAGCGAAGATGTGACCAAACTGGGAGTCTGCGAATTCGTGAAGGCCACCAGCAGTACCAACGGAGAAGTAACCCCACACGTTGGTGCTGGATCTGAAGTTGAGTTCTTGAAGGCTTCCAGACGATGGCTTGAATCCTGCATCGGGGTTTTCTGCGGTGATACGGACAGCAACAACGTGTCCTTTTGGAGTGGGCCTTCGCTGGAGTTGATTGGATTCGGGTTTGACCATGTCAAAGTCAATCTCTGACGCAGAGTTGGGGGCAACGCCATAGAGAAGTCGAATATCACGGATACGATGAAGGGGAATACCCATTGCAACTTGGAGTTGAGCGGCTGGGAGATTTACTCCCGAGACGATTTCTGTGGTAGGATGCTCGACCTGGAGACGAGGGTTCAATTCTAGGAAGAAGAACGAGTCGTCGGCGTGATTGTACAAGTCTAGACATGACACAGTCAACAATTGTTCGCCTGATATTGCACAATCGGACTCACATTCAACGGTTCCCGCAGAAACATAACCGACAACTTTTGCGAGTCGGACAGCAGCACGTTCCATCTGCTCAAAAGTCTCTTGCTTAGCAATCGTGACGGGCGCTTCTTCGATAATCTTCTGGTGTCTTCGCTGGACGGAGCAATCTCGCCCAAAGAGCGAGATAGCATTTCCGTATTGATCTGCAAATAACTGAACTTCTAGATGGCGAGCTGATCCGGCCAGCTTCATGATAAAGATCGGCGAACCTGATCATATCGTTAGATCACATGACTTAGATCGTTATCAAGTGCGACTTACCAGGAACCTCTCCGGCAACTGCACTGAACGCGTTTTTGAAAGCTTCTGGTCCTTCGACCTTGCGGATACCTTTTCCTCCTCCACCTTCTGAGGCCTTGATCATGACCGGCCAACCAATTGCCTCTGCTCTCGCCAGACCCTCCTCAACTGAGGTAACACAGGCCTTTTGGTACACTTCATCTGGTACCGTGACGAAACCTTGTTCCGACAGTTGGGTCTCGTCTATACCAGTTCCGGACCATGCCATGGTCGGGACCTTGGCAGACTGAGCAACGATAGTAGAAGAGATCTTATCTCCTAGAGATCTCATAGATGAACCAGGAGGACCGATGAACACGATCTTGTGCTTCGATGTAGCTAATGATTCAGGCAGACGTGGGTTCTCGGAGGCGTGGCCCCATCCTGGCCAGACAGCATGAACACCTGCGCGTTCTGCAACGTCTACGATGAAGTCGACATTAGCGTAGTTGTTGTTGTTGGTTCCTCCTGGAACTTCAATGTATCTGTCTGCCATACGAATGTATTCGGCATTGACTTTGAGATCTTCTGGAGTAGCCATGACTGTGAACTCGATGGCGCGTTCGGTGCCAAATGTTTCGTATGCCCATTTTCGAATAGAGCGGATTTCCTTGACGGCCGCAATACCTAACAAGCGCACAATTGATTAACATCTGCCAAGATCCTTATGACTCAGAAGTGTTTCACTTACCATTGTTTGCGATGAGGACCTAATAATTACCAGTGTAATGAAGCAAAAGTAGCGTAATCCGTCAAAATTACGTTCCATAACGCGTGTGCGACGCGCGTACTGACCTTGGTAATGACGGTGTGTCCACCGTTGTCCTTGACGAAGTCGTAAACTTTTCCAGCTTCAGCTTTATCGAGGGAGTTTCCGCCTAGAATAATGGAGATCAGGCATCAGTGACATTGATCCGTATTGCGCCCATCGTCTAGTGGTCTGCATTGCGATCAACGCGCGTTCGATCTCATTCGAACGTTCACCAAAAGACTAGGAATGGGTATCGTAAGGTATCTAACGATGGTGCTTACCGATAAAGTGAGCTACTCTTGCATGGTCATAAGATACCATGGCAGTAGGGTTCGTAAAACGAGAAGAGAAATGGAGAGGGGATTAGAGATGGGGTAAGAGATGGTGGTCGGGGAAAGTAAGAGCCCAAAAAATGGGTAAGTCGCGCTTATATATGCTCCGCAAAAACTCAACGATGGGGGCGTTGATATTTCACTCCCCGGTCACACCAAAAGGATTGAGATCGAGGTAAAGTGCCCCAGCAGATTTCAATTTAGCCCACTTCCCCAAGAGTTTGCTTCCGATTCAGGGTTTTTGCACATAATTTCGATCTCGTAATAGCTGACATAATTTATTAGCTTATGTAAACATCTAAGATGAAAGTGGAAGATTGTGAGCTACAGGGGGCAGGAAGGAATGTAAGACGATTCACCATACACAACCGATAAAACTGGTGCTCCAGCGAGATTGGAGCAGTCGATCAACGTGTTTCGACCCTATTCGCACTATTGAAGCAATCTTTCAGCCCTTGCTTTCAGGCTCATCAGTCCTCCTCAGCCGTGGAACGATGGCAACCATGTCAGTCCGGTCTCAGCGGATGTCCCAATGCGAAAAAAGAGGCATCAGGCAGTCACTAGCCATGCGACGCCTGTGAGATGAATCCCTGTATCCAATGCAGCAAGAACAGACGACGGCCACTGGCTGCGGACGCCGCAGTAAGGCAGAAATCTATTAGGAAGAAACAGCCTTTGAGGATAAGCATAGAGCTCACTAATTGTCACATTAAAAGACCCACCCAATGCACCAGAAGCAGTCGTCCTCTGCTGAGAGACTTCTTCCTTGTTTGCAAGAGCGTCGTCTAGTTTAGCTGTCTTCATTTCGCGAATGACTGCCGTAATGTAAGTGGTGCAGAGGGTTTTCACCATCCCTGTTGTTGCTCTCCAATACTACTTGAAACCCGAACAGGTCCAGTGGAGGCATGCTATCCAGGGCATGCGGATCTAACGCAACCAAGTACTTGAAATTAAACACCTAACCATCAGCGTATCCAAGCGGTCCAATGGTGCTAATGGACGCGGCGACGTAGGAGAGTAAATGGTATTTAGAACTGTTGTGGAATAGCATTCAAGTTCTGCTTGTAGGATGTGAAAGGTGCGTCGCGTGCTGGACAGAACTTGAGGGAGCGGGTGGCCAAAAATCTGGCCTGGAAAGAGTTGCCTTGATAGTCGTAACAACTTGTTAGGACATGTTGCACCATGAGAGATTGGTTCCCTTGAGAACGTGCGGAGCGAATGTCCTAGTGTGGAAAGTTGGTCAACTTTGCCAGAAGATTGGAACCTATGGCCATGATCGGATGCGAACAAGAAACTCCACAGACCTGATGCCATCCCACTGAACACGCCTGAAGCCACGAGCTCCATGTGGCTGCCAGGTTTGATGCATGATGGGGTTGCAGCCTAGGTGTTGATCGAGAATAAATGAATGCTGAGGCACAACCAGCAGGGCCAGCGACCAGCCCAGAAATCATGAATCTGGAGAGGTGGGACATCAACGCACAGGAGATCAGGTACGGATTATTACGCTGAGAAAAGAAGAAATCAGTAACCTATTGAAATGGGTATGGGTCAGGATAGTCCTGTCAAAGGCTCGTGTATGTTTTGAAGTCGTTTTCTAAAAGGGGAAACAAGAGCTACCATTAATGCTTCACGATACAGCACAACGGATACTCACAGTATCCGGCTATGTCAATATGCCGTAAGGTACGCTATTTCAACCTTCAGTTTCTCTGAAGGGGATAAATTAGTTAGAAGCACCCGCCTTCGAACCGATGGTTCAAAGAAATCGAACCCCGCCCTACATGTGTTGGCCGAAGGTTCCTGAAATTAGAACGGGTACCCGAGCTTCGACAGGTGTCATTTGGGGGCGTGTTGGTCTTCATGATGGTGCACCTACTCCCAGGCTGCGGTTCAACCTGTGGTTAATTATCGTGTTTCCGAAAGTGATTACCTGGACTTGCATCCTGTTAACGGCTGCCTCCGAAAGAAACTATATAAGATGACTCCAGGACTGGCCGCGGAGACCTAGACCCATAGCCGAGAATTGGATGAACGCAATTGTGAGTCCAAGTGAGCCATCGGACATCCCCGATTATGGTATTGGGGCCATTAATTATTGAGTATGAAGCCCCGAATGCGACCAAACTCCTGTTGAGGCTAGCCTGTGAATATGGGGAGAGGTGAAACAAGCACCACCGGAAGATGAACGCCGTTGCCCTGCTACAGGTCAAATTCCGCCTTTTTGGTCACAGCGAAACATGATAATTGAAGCCGATCTTCAACTTCCTTTAATATAGCAAGGAAAAATGTATGATCAATTGAATAGCAAAGCTTCGACCATTTTAGCCCAGGGGTGAACAAAGCGATAGAGTTTCCCGTGTAAACAACATCAACCACCGATTTCATTGTTTCAAGTTACTCTTCCGGCAAGACGGACTTGTCCTAAATGGCAAAATCTTTCTTCCTCCTGTGTTGCACATAAAGGGGTGTAGCCGAAATGTATATAAGTCGACCACGTGAATCGAGGGAATGATGATGCTGATATAGCACAATGCTTCATCCTCTCACAAGAGACCAGATCTGAGATACGCCTTATTACTCCTGGTATCGGATTTAAGCAATCCCGTCGGTAGTCATGGGCGATCCAATAAGCCCCAATCAGCCAAAAGACAACTTCTTGACCTCCGGCGACTTGAACGGAGATTAATTCGGGGGACTATGTAAGCATCCCCTTCTTCTGATAAAAGATGATTCTTGACGTATGATTCAGAGAGGGCGCAAATGTCCAGAAACAGTTTCGCGAGGAGCATGTCAACTCCATCAACACATCATCATTATTACATCGCCAGTACCTTGATCGGCGGACATATCGGTGTTTAGTACTTTCAAAACAAACAACTGTATTTCGCCCATTTCAAACCCGACCACCACTCCTCACAAACGACCTAAAAAGGCTTATTCTTTATCATGGCAAAGTCGACAAATCAGAAGTCTTCTAAGAAGGCGACCAGCAAGCAACAGAGCTCAGACTCTGAAAATGAAGCTCTCGTTGACACGGGTGAGGCCGAAGATGAGGTTCAAGAAGAGTACGAGATCGAAGCCGTTCTTCGAGCCAAGAAAGGTCGCATTTTCCCTGTAAGCCATTGTCTGCTTTTTTAATATTTTTACAATGTATCTGATAAGCTATGGATGTTCTATATGATCTTTGTTTGACATTCTCAACATTGGTATCTAAAAAACCTCACGCGTCAATCATGTCAATTTCTAGGGCGAAATGGCATACTTTGTCAAATGGAAGGGCTACGACTCGGATGAAAATAGCTGGGTAGCAGAACGAGACTTGTCAGTCCTTTTATATATCATGCGCGTCATCTCGCCCTCCTCATTTTCTTTCAAAAAGCAACGCACATGACCTTCTTGACGAATTCTGGAAGCGCAATGAAATTAAGCAACGAAAAGAACGTCAATCTGCCAACGGCCGTAAATCCAGCATTGCTACAAAGAAGTCATCACGTGCTGAGACAGTATCTGATCGAGAAATGGAGGAAGTACCCAAAAAGCGAGGGCGGGCATCCAAAGCTTCAACGCGCAAGACTCCAGATTCTGATGAAGAAAATGACAAGAAATCCAAGGGAGCATTTGATGATATGGATCAAGACGAAGATGAAAATAAGCCTCCAAAGAAGAAGGCCAAGACAGGTGGTGCCAAATCCTCCAAGTCTAGAGCCAAAGTCGAAGATGATGACGTAGAGGATGAAAAAACTCCATCCGAAGGTGAAGGCCATGCGGCCATTAGCGAGTTCCCTGAATGGAGAAACAAAGCGAGTTGGGAGGATTATATTAAAATAATAGAAACGGTGGAAAAGACGAGCGATCCTGCCACAGGGGAACCCAAATTATTGATCTATTTTAGGACGTGAGTACTACTTGGATTCCGTTTGAATATCCCACTCATAGATACTTTTTTCTAGGCATGATGATCGTAGGGGAGTTCAAGATTCGAAAATATTGAGGGCAAAGGCACCTCAAACTGTGCGTATAACCAAATTCTTATTGTGCGTTTGTTTAACCAAAATGATATCATAGATCATCGACTTTTATGAGGATCATTTGCGTTGGCAAGCTGCTCAAGAAGAGGCGGCCTCCGAGGGAGCAGAAAAGGAATAATGGAGTCGAACAAGTCGACACCCAATCTCTCTTGGCTATTATTTATGTTTCATCGTCTTTTTTTGTCATTGTCTTACATTCAATGTTGTTCATTTTGTTACATATCGTCACCTTGTTTTGCTGTCTCGACTATAGTGCAACACTCGCACTGGGCAGATATCCAACATGCCACTCTTTGTATTATTGGGCTGACAAATATTTACGAGGTGAAACAACAAGTCTTGAGATAAAACCATAACGGCGCAAAAAGGAATGTTTTTTATGGACCTTGTGTCCGAACACAACTACACCCTACAACTCATCTCTGTCTCTATTCGCTTCTTCAGCCATCTTAACCGCCTGCTCCACCTGTTCTTTACCCTTGGACATGAACACATGTTGAGCATTTTCCAACACTTCTTCATGAGGACGACGATCCTTTTCCCCATCCGGAATAGGCAAAATGCTGACCTCCGGTTCACCGGTCTCACTTGGGATGTCCTTGGCAGTAGCCTCAGGTTTGGGTTCGGCATCTTCACCGTTTTCGCCGTAATCAGCCGGTCTTCCGGCAAAGGTGTTCAAACCCCTCCTATAAGATTTGTCAATGTAATACTTGAACCCGAGTCCGACATCCTGAAGGTCCAGCTGAAGTTGGCGAAGAGCGTTATTGAGAGCGTTAGACGGCGACTTGGGTGACGATCCATTGGCTAGTTCAATAAGTTCCTTCTTGAGCGATTCAGCGGCTATGGAAAAAAAAAGGAGAATAGTTCGGCGTTAGAACTAATTGGCCATCAGCTTCCTTAATAATGAAAATCTGAAACATACCACCAAGCAACTCATGATATCTCTGTTAAAGGATAACCGGATATGAGCCCATATTGCCATAAATTAAGGTGTACTGAAAACTCACAGTCCAATCCTGAACCGTTACATCGTCAAGCCAGGCATAATCAAGACCAAGATCAGCCTGTGCTTCGGTACCAAGAGTCTTGAGTTTAGCCACGACCTTCTCAATCTAGTAAAAAAAGCAAATTAAAATCAAAAGACCCAAAATGAACCACAATATAACAACTTACCTCATCGCCTTCGGCTTTCCTGACACCTTCCCACCACTGGATGATCTTCTCGCTAGTGACGCTTAAACTGTCATCAAACTTGCTCTTAATCTTATTAACCAAGTTTTCCAACAACGCCACTTTCTCTGCGCCGCCTGTGCTATTCTCCGACATCAACTTTTTGACGTAGGCAGTGATAGCGCTCTGGGCCTTGTCAGACTCTGCTTGAAGCTTATCGCCATATGGGAACTTGTTGATCTCTTCAACCGCATTTTTCCTGCTTTCTTCCAAAATAGCAGGGAAAGACTCCAAAAGCTCCTGTTTGAGCGCTGCAACCTTCTTCTCCCAATTGGAATGTCTCTCGTCAATGGAGCGCCTCTTCTCCGCGGTCTCGGCTTCCTTGCGGCGCTTCCTTTCAGCGATAGACTCTTCGGTTTCTGGAACTTGCTCAGGCTGAGGTGCAGGAGCATCTCCGCCGAGCTTGGAATCCTCATCCGCTAAGTCATTTAGGAAAGCGGACAACTCGTCATCGCTCATTCCAGTCAAGTCAATCTCTTCCATCTGGGAGAGGACATGTGAATTGATGTGATGATCTGGAACAGCAGAAGGTGACCCAGTAGGGCTTGGAAGTTCGGCACCGACAGTCGAATCAGGCGTAGTGTCCAAAGGATCTTCTTCACCGAGAATCTCCTGTTCTACCGCTGGGGCGTGCTTCTTCGAGTTGACAGTTTGCTCAGCTCGTGCCATGAATGTCTTCTCGAACCGTGTTGAAGAAGGTTTAGCGTGACCATTGGTGCCTCCGTTCTCCTCGACCGCTTTCATCATCTTGGAAATGTGAGGATCCACAAATGTCCTTCGAAGTTCCATCAATGGGTCCCATACGTGATCCTTGAGAAGACCGGGGACCTTTTGAGCTTCAACCCATACTAACGCAATGTAGGGCTTTGCTTCAATGGCTGTTTGGCGGACGAATACTGAAAGCTTGTATAGGTATGGTTCCGCATAACGTTCGAAGGTACGGACATAGACGAGAGATTGAGAGATGACGGGAGCAGCATATTTGTTGTAATGAGGAGCGAAATGCTTCTGGTAATGGTCATCCAGTTGCTTGACATATGGAGCGGTTGTAGAACGGATTTGAACGTAGAGAGGAGCGGAATGTTTGACATATTGGTAATTGAGTTGGGCTCCGACGTATTTCACCAACGGAGTCGCTTTCTCGATCACCGGAGTTGAAATCCGAACAACAGGGTCCACGACAGGATTCACCTGAGGATGAGCGAGAAGTTTGTTGATTTGGGGTTGGAGATAGGGGTCTCGGATATAGTTGGTGAATCCTACGTGGAGGTCGTGTAACCCAAGACATACTGGGGACTCGTGCTTGGAATCGAATGGGCAAACCACGACACTGTAGGAGAGGAAGGAGAAGAGGATGATGGCTCGAATGGTATTCTTGATTATGGTCAAGATGGATGATGGAGGTGGGGGAGGCTGATAATAATGGTCAACACCCTTGAAAAAAAAAACACGGTAAAATGAGATACCTTGATTTGCGATTTCCTTGGTTTTGATTTGCCTTTGGATGTTTTGGCCGGTGCATCCTTCTTCTCAGAGGCCATCTTTGGACCACCCTAAATGAAATGACAAGACGTATTGGCAGTCAAAGATGAAAGTGAAAAGGGGAAATTGATACGTCAGTGGAACCGAGACAACAACTCCCACTCTCCATGGAGGCCATACGTGGGAGAACAAAGAAAATTGGCTCACCACAAATCTCGGAGGGTCATCGAATTCCGGACCGACGGGATCTTCTTTCCCTGCTACTTTAGCGGTGACGTCGCTAAGCGATTTTGGTTGGTCAACAGCATCGTGGTCAACGGCAGTGGGACTGCGACCGGCAGAAGGACTCGTGCCAGCTCTCTTTGATTTAGCTTTTGGTGCGTTGGTTGTTGAGTTGGTACGCGAGTTGGGCGGCATCGGTGCCAGCCCAGATGGCTTGCGAGTGTTGACCATCAATTTGGGTGGGAAAAACCACTAATTGAACACGTTGATGATTGCCGAATAAAACCAGCGGCGAGGAAGAGTGAGTGGGTTGGTCGTCAGACGTGAGTGGTGTCCAAGAAGATCGCTTTGGCTCCGTCCAAATTGAAACGCAGGCACACGACTCCACTGTCGCTTTCGTCATCTCAGGGCACAACAACAATCCAGGGGCGCAACGCCCCCGACGCAAGGCCTGACCACAAAAAAAGCCACAATCTCTGTCAAGGAAACGCATGTAAAAATACATTCAGATGCTATATCACACGGGAATTAACCTCTCATCGTCCAAGCAACGAGGAAAATGTGCTTTGGATTGTGATTTTCTTCATGATCGTTGGTTCAGCAGCTGAAAATGGAAAAAATTATTAGATTTGACACGCCAATAATTCAATAAAGAATATATTTCGTTTATACGTACGATCGCCCAAGTTCTCTTCCTTCACCTTTCTCTTTACGCTCTCCATTACGTCTGAAACCGCTGATCTATCAAGATCATCTCTTGCCTTCATCAGCGATTCCACAAACTGCAGGTTCGGCCCATGCTTCTTTGCAAACGGCCAATAAGACAAGAATACCAAACTCTTCGATGCCGTCAGGAGGGAAAGAATCATTTCCATTACTTCAAATCTGTCCTCCAATTCTTTCGCTGGTTTGTACGCCTCAAACACAGCGAAAGCATCCGCTATATCTTCCCGAATCCTATCCGCAGCCATGGGCATCTTGAGCTTGGATGCTTTAGCGAGAGCATTGAGGTATCCAATGAGGAACGCGTCCAGGAGATCTTCGAGTAAGAGGTCGAATAATGAGGAATTGAGATATGATTGATAGTCCGACATGTAGTCCTTGAACGTTTCCACAATCTGAGCCATGATGCCATCATACCACGATGGCGTGAAAAGCTGCTTCATGACCGGTTTGAGATCATTAAAGATCAAATCGATCAGAGTCTGGGTGCACTTCTTTCCAACGTCCAAGTATCCATCAATCGCTTCATTGAGTTGTTCCGAAACCATAGTTTTGTATTTCCCCTTCACCATAGGCTCCAGTCTAGCCAACAGACCCTCCGCAAAATCAGCAGACCGAATTTGATCATTAGCCACGGCGATGGTATATTCAACCAAACCGCCGGGAGCTTCGTCTGGTTTATCAGCCAGCTTCTTGAACTCCGCATCGATATGCTTCATCCACTGAACCTGATGATTCCTCATGACCTTGTTGCACTCCGCAACAACCTGAGCCAGAACCGCGGTCTGTCCAGTCTCAATGGCCACATCGATCTGCTGATTCATAATCTGGAACATTAATACCGGTCCCTCCAAACCATAAAGTCCGTCTCCGTCCGTCTCCGGTGGATCTTCTCTGACAGAGAAGTGTTTCATATCGGTAGCTACTGCGTTTCCGGTCCATTCCGCAAGCTTTGAGACAATGAGTTTGAGGTAATCGTCAATGAGACTCTGCTGTCTCCCATCTAGTAATGGGGGTTGGAGCATTTCGGGGTCAATGTCCAATTCCTCCATGGATTCCCGGTACTCCTTGAGCCAGGCATGCAGGGCCAGCAGGAACGCGGCCTCCGGTGCACCGTCGACGATCCGACGTAGGATGGAATCCAGAGTTTTATGATAATGCTTGATGTACAATGACAGAATGTTGTAATCCTCTGGAAACAGGGGTACCACATCCTTTTTTATCCGAATGATATCCTGCCACATCCAACCAATGTTCTCCAACATCGCGGTTGGATTCAACTTGTCCCTCTCGTAAGCGGCCTCGAATGTCTCGTTAATGGACTCCCTGATTTTGTCAATTATCGTAGAACGATAGTGTTTGATCTTTCGGGCCTGAGCTAGCATGGAATTGAACTTGGTTGCTGCATCCAGCCGAGCGGCCTTCTTGACCAGTCGAATCGCGATAGCCTACAATGAAAGGGGTTGATCGGGGTTAGTCACCAAGAGCCCGTTTGAGTTGGTAGTTAACGTCACCTTTTCATCTGCTCTCCCCTCCACCTCTGCAATTTTTATCAATCTAACCACTACAGAGCCATTCCCCGCTCTGACCAGAGGCAGTACATTCTTCGCATGTTTCCACAAGTATTCATCAAAGTCCTTGAGAAGCGTGTTGAGAGGTTCAAAGTACCTGGAAAGTGTGTTCCTAGAATCAGCAGAAGCTGTTTTCGCTTGGTGTGTAATCTGGTTTCGGAAAGCTTCCATTTGGGTCAAGTCAAAGTGGATCCGCAACAAATTCGGCGCCTTCCCTAGAATGTCCTGACTGTCGGCATGGAGCATTGCCGAAACGGCGTCAAGCTTGTCGTAAAGCTCGCTCAAGTTCTGTACCATCTCTTCGGTTTGCGCAAAGTTCCGGTGAACCAATGAGACCTACGTGGGCGAAGAGAATAAAAAAAAAAACAATACGGGGTTACTTAGTAAAAAAAGAAGAGAAAAATTCATTAAAACGCTCGAGTAAGAGGAAAATACAAATCATATGTCACAATTGGCGATTGCCAAGGTCGGTATAGAACCGAATCGGAGAAATCAAAAGGGTTGATTGTGAAGTAAGAAGTGGGTTCCCTTTCTTCGCGACGGAGACGAAGACGGGGGAATCAGCTACTTACCCGACTAATCTGTTCAAAGGTTTTCGCGTCAGTGACGGAATCCTCAATGGACGAATGGATGCCAGCCATTTCCTCTCGGATAGCTTGAACGTTGCTCCGAGTCGATATGAGTTTCCTAAGGGCCTGTCTTGTCGCGACGAGTTGTTCCTTTACCCCATTCTTGAGTTTAGCATCGATAGAAGCCTTTTCCTTGACAAGCTTTTTGCGCAACGCGGCGAGCTTCAAAAGATCATCAGGAGATTGAAGGTACTCGGAAAGCTCTCGAGTCACGATGGCTGTCTCGGTGGATGTCATAGTATGGTGGTTTACAGCAAATGTCTCACGATTGTCGAACATAACAGCGGCATTCTACGCTTCGGTTTAAACCCCCAGGAATTGGAGAGTTTAAACCCTCAGAGAATGGCTATGCCATCGTGACCTACCAGCTAATTGTGAATCGATTGCCCTGCTCGATTCTCTCCCCAGATTCCTGACATACCCTGACCAATACAATTCAAGTTGATCGGGAGTGGATCGACATGAAAGATCTCGCCTTAGTGCACTGTTGCAGATCGTCAAAGCGAGATAATAGAAACAGGGGCCTTGTCTTTTTATGCGTGGCAATGAAATGTTTTTTTTTGACTTTGATACAAAACACGACCAACTCTCGCTCGTCACACAAGCCGTTTCAGATATACCGTATTTGGCATGTCATCGCCGTGCAGGACTGGCACTTCGCCTGCGAGCATTCCCTCCTCTCCTCGGATTTCCCCGTGGTACGTTCGGCGGCGGGCGGACGAAGGCGAAATCGCATTGCAACTCTTGATCAAGAAGTTTGGTGCCACTGGCTTCGTCTATGGCTCTTTTGGCTTCAGCGTACGTTTCGTACTCGACGAGAGCGTATCCCTAGAAGAAAGTTTGGTTATCAACCCCACAACAACGAGGTAATGAGCACTTGCCTTGACGTAACCCGACCGTCGGTCAAGGTTGAGATGCAAGTTTTTAATTTCGCCATAATCAGCAAATTTATCTTGAACATCGTCTTCTGAAGCTTCCTCGTGTACGTTTGTGACAAGCACTATCCAACCTTCCACGGCTGAAGGGGAGAATGTATCAAACACGCGAAATTTAAGGTACTAATGAACTTACAACGCGCCGCCTTTCCGGTATCGCCATCTTTCTGATGTTGTGTTTCAAGACGTTCATAGCGTCCCTCATCAGCCGTTGAGTCGGCACCTGAGTCGTGATAGAAACGAATGAGAAACGTTGTTTAGGGCCTCCGAACAAGACTGACCAGCAGGGGATCTGAAGCCACGGCCTTTGCGGGTGACGGCGCCGCTGCCTGCAATGCGATGATGAGCACGATGAGCACGACGTCACTGCCAACGACAATTGCACTCACCCTCGTCAATGTTCATCGAGTCGTCCATTGTGGTCGAGATTACGAGGCCAATTGCAAGTCCGCAAACTCCGCCTCGGGGAGTTGGCCGATGGATGCGACATGTCCTCTCACGAATCGGCAAGTCCATCCTGATCTAATCTACATTATGGCCTTTTCACAATTAGCATCCCTACCGAAATGCCCAGCCTGCAAAAGGACTAGCCTTAGCTCAAAACACTCAAATCCCGGGTTCTTCTCATGTTGCATTTCTTATAGGGGGAAATCTCAATCCACAGATCTGGTAACATTCCCTCTTCGCGATTGAGCGCACGGCTCGATTGATCCGCCGTCATACGTGTTTTTTTTATTTTCGATTTTCTTGTGAGCACTCCAGACTCAATATTCGGTGCTGCACCCATCCCACCAAACAGTCGAGGGTCCCTCGCATCGCCTTGTGCTTATTACTCCGCATACATAATCCCAAAAGACATCTTCCTCCATGCTCCTGGTCCCACCCACCCTTATGGCCACGATGTTCCGTCTTTTTTTCTTTCATCATCCTCTTCCCTTCCTCTCCTCACCAAATCCCCCCTAAAACTCTGACCCAGGAATCAGTCCCTTCCCGTCAAGGTGAGAGTCTCGTTTGCCTCGATGGTTTGGGCTTGTTTGAACGATAATTCACCCAGGGTTTTCTAGACCCCAACTCAAGAATTTCCTTGTCGTCGAGCGCCTGCCTCCCTCTATAAAGCCAGACCACACCGGCTACATTCGTTTCCAATCATCCATCTCAAGAAATTTCTGAATTCTCTTTTCTCCCTGCTCCATATAGAGCATTCTCCACTGGTCATACACACTTCAAACACAATGTTTAACGACCACACGTCACCTGCACCAATGATAACACATCTCTGTCAAGTCTGCGGCACTAAAACATCCTATTGGTGTTCTCGCTGCCACTCGGTGTGGTGAGTCGATTTCCATTTCTGGGCATTCTCATTTTGTTAACCCATTTTTTTTTGCCACTCCCTTTCGTCATCGCCGCGTTATTCTCGTAAAGGTATTGCTCCGTAGAACATATGCAATTTGATTGGGTCACCCATCGGCAATATTGTCGACCCCACGAAGAATACCCCCAATCTTCTGTTCAGAGTCCAGCGGGTTATTCCAACCCTCACTTTCAGCCGAGTTCAATGACCAAGATGGAAAATCCGAGTTATTCTCCTACTTCGGGCGCTTCCTATCCTGCTCATCAACAGCACTATATCGCTCCAACACCTAATCCATCGACTCCAACGGCCAGCTTTGACGCTCTCTTGTTCCCCCATGACGAAGAACGTCCCCGAATCGTTCGGATTCAATGCACAGCTCAACCACAACCTTCTGGACCTACTATTTGGACCCCCCTCCCTCAAGAATACGTTGGTGTTCCAGAAATATCAGGTCATGTTGTAACTCATGGCATCGGAGGAGCTCAACTTAGGTTCCCGTTACAATTGTTTTATGGTGCAAACTCTTTCACGGATGGCTCACCTATTAACCGGGTGATACATCGCATGACTGGTGGAAAATCAACTTGCCCATGGGCCGGTAAGTAGCAACAGTTCGGTTCACTCGGTGATGCTGTTACTCATCATATTACCAACATCAATAATAATCTTCCCCCTTACCTTCGAATTTCAACGACGCTAATGGTATACCATTATTGTCACCGACTTGCCAAAACAGGAAACTTGCTTGCCCTCAAGTTCTCAGGTGAGAGCCCTTTCTACAACGTTTTACTTATGGCACACATACCCCACCTCATAATGTTGTGCCGCCGTCATTAACTTCCTTATCGGCTGACCACTCAATTCCCTCTCCACCAGGCTCTCGAAGACAGGGTTACACGGACGCAACGTACAACGATGTGGCCCCACTTATCGCTTCCTTCCTTGCACGACAACAGAGCGGTGCTTCATGAACAAAAGGATGGCGAAAAGAACATTCGGGACCCAACAAGAAAATCCCAAAATCTCCAAGATCTCGGCTACTAAGTTCACATGTGGACTCAACAGGCCCCTGTCTACCCTACTCTCGTTCGCTCATCCTTTCACATATCTATTACCTTAGATCCGATCAACTCAATCGATCTCACCCGTGCTGTCGTAACCCCGTCCTTGTTGAATCCAAATTAATGCATCTCTAACTCGCTTGTCTGTGTTTCTCACATCACTTGTCCTCGCTGTCCCTCCATGCCATTCTTCCTTTTTTGACATGTGCATCGTTAAACGTATTACAGTTGGCTTTTTTTTTTCCTTTCTTTACTCGGTAACTTTCGATCCCTTATTCGGTCCAGTCCCCTCCATAAGTTTCTGAATCCCAACTTCTTTTTTACTTCCTCTCCTACCTCATCACGGACTTGGAATACATACTTTGTACCATTGAATAAATTGTGGTGCAGGGAGTGAGACCAATCTGCACCCGTCATCGGACTATCCCGCCAGATTTTAGCTCAGGGTTGTCTCGACCGCTCCAGGACAAGTGCGATGAGATCGACGTTCCAGCATGCCGTGTCAGTCATATGAGAAACAAATGGAACATGTCATTGCTTTCAGCTATTTGTTACTATCTAAATGGTAAATTTTCCTTGTGACACCTTGTTGAAAACAATTAGTAGTTTTTTGTAAGAAAGCCTCGACTTCTTGATTAAACTCGCGATCCATACACGTCCTTGGGAGTGACGCCCCCCAACCCCTTACGAACGTTGGCTTGACCCCACCTAAGTGAAAAACAAAAAATTAGCCAAGAAGTTCCTCACGTCAATAAACGCGTGTCACGCCGACGGTAAATGAGGACGGCGAGGGGGGAGTGGGTGTGGTGACGGTGCATTGGAATTTGCAAAAAACCCAAGATAAGAGTGACCTACTTCTTTATCCTGATAGACTCGATTTGGATGAACCCAGAGGTATCTGTTGGCTCGAAACCGCCAAGCTCATCCATTGAAGATTCTTTTTCGTCATACAATCCCTGTTTAAGAAAAGAAGTTCGGAAGCGAGCGAGGTGCGCGTGCGGTTTCAATGTCAAAGGAACGTACGTCAGCAAGGTAAAATGAAATAAAGCGAACATGTTGTTGTGGGCGCACCTCATTGGAAGTTCGACCCTCGACGATCACGTTGCCCTTGTACAACTTGAGCTTGACAACTCCATTTACTGTTCTTTGGCTGGCCGGGATGGCGCTGGTCACAAATTCCCTTTCTGGGCTGAAGAAGTACCCATTGTAAAGGATATGACTGAGATGCACCGTCACGAATTGATCCCTCAACGCGCGAACATTCCGGTCAAGAGTCAAGCCTTCAATATCCATGTGAGCCACCCTCAGTATCGTAGCTCCGGGCGATTCATAGCAACCACGAGACTTGACGCCAATAAATCGATTCTCTACAATGTCAATCCTCCCGATTCCATGCTTCCTCGCCACGGCGTTCAAAGCAAGGAAGATCTCTACGGCTTCTGTAACTTCTCTCCCATCCTCAAAAGTCACCTTGGTGGGAAGTCCTGCTTTAAATTCGATACTGATACGCTCCGGTGTGTTCGGAGCTTTTTCCGGATCTGTTGTGAGTTTCCACATGTCAGGAAGAGGAGTGGTGTTAGGGTCTTCGAGCATTCCAGCCTCATAGGAGATATGGAATAGGTTTTCGTCTGTGAATTCAATTCAATTGCGATCAGCGTTGCAAGTACAAATTAGAAGAAAGAAGTAAAGGGTATATTGGAGCTACTTGCCTGTTGACCATGGTGCAGCCGCTGTTTGTTGAACGGGAATATTCTTCTCGGCTGCATAAGCCAATAGAGCGGATCTGCCCGCGAAACGGTTATAAAACTCTGAAGAAAGGTGTTTTGTTGACTTGGGGACATCAGGCACGTTGTAATGAAAGGGACGAACCTGGGATTCTCCAAGGTGCGACGACCTTGATATCCGGTTTCAGCCCATAAAAGGCAAGTTCAAAGCGAACCTGGTCGTTTCCTTTGCCTGTGCACCCATGAGAAACGAATCTATATGACGAGATAGTTTAGGGATCAGTCTTAGGGTATGGGAGCATAGCCACAGATTGACACACTGGCATTCCTCTCGGGCTGCTACTTCAATCATCCCACGAGCGATAACAGGACGTGCTAGGGAGGTTCCGAGGAGGTAGACACCCTGTAAATAAATATAAGGTTACAGGATATGAGAAAATCAACATTTTTAAGTAAGCGGCGAACACGGGCACCTCATAAATGCAATTTGCTTGGACAGCGGGATAGATTAATTCGGTAATGAACTCGCGTTTGAGATCCTGAAATATTTCTTTAGATTTTCTTTTCTAAAAACGGTGTGTGCTCAAGACATACCTCGAGGAAGAACTTCTTGGCGCCGACTTTCAGAGCTTTGGCTCGAGCAGCCTCGAAATCCTAAATGGCCACCCAATGAATCATCCGATAAGCTCTACTCAGGCTCAATTAACTTCCACGCACCTCTTCTTGACCAACATCGGCCATAAAGGCGTACACTTCATACCCTTGCTCGATTAGCCAAGCAAGAATGCACGATGTATCTGGGATTTCAACAGCCTCGCTTAGAATGACGATATCCAAGTCATGTCATGTGAGATAAATGGCGATCTCACCAAGTCCTCCAGAATAAGCGAGTAGAACACGACCTTTGTCTCCAGCCATAACTTTGGAATTTCTCGGGGTGAAAAGTGGATGAAAGATGGTAAATGATGGCAGGTCAAAATTTCTTTTGACTGACTCCGTAGATTGGGATTTTTTGAAGTGAGGTCATGCCGCACCTGTGTTTCGGCCGACTTTTCTATCTCCGTCCAACTTAATAAGCGCCTACTACCTGACTTGTCTACATAGTTGCAAGATTTATTACAGCTTGTGAAGGTTCTCCGCTTATAGTAACGCAATCGTCCACCCAATCGCTTCCATTCCAGTACTTGATATCTCCCCTTCGGCGCCATATAACCGTTTGAAACATATGGGGAGCTATGTAACCATTTTCGTCACCCTCTGTAAGCAGCACTCCGTTGGTAGAGACATAGAACCTAAGTCCAGACTCCATGGCCTTTCCATGATCAATAAAAATTAATACTGTGGAATCCGATCGCATCCCTTTGCACGAAAATGGAGTCAGACAACGTATCAAACTTAAGTGATGGATACATACCACTTGTGACTCCCTCGGACCCAGGAAGCCCCTGAGCAAGATGAATATGGTTCCTTTTCATCTTCGAGAGCCCGTTCTTTGCTGTAAAAGGTTTATTAAATCAGGAGAACCAGGGTACTCCAGCAAGGAGCTAACCGATGGATTCCCAGGCAGCAATTTTAGTTCCATGGACAGCTATGGGAATTTGTAATGGATCGGTGACCTCCGTGAGCTCTAATCCTTCAACCTATAGGATGGATCTCCGTCCACATATTGTCATGCAGGGGCGAAATACGGTACCCACTTCTACCGTGTGTCCTTGGTTGGCTCTGATCCACCAGACCCCCGCAGTCTCATTGGAGGGAATAGATTCATCCAATGTAGTTGATTCGAATATGAGCTTGAATCTTTGTTTAGAATTCGTGTCCACGATTTCTTTCAACTTGGCAAAATCGCATCCCAGTTTGGACATTTTCGGCCTTGCAAGCTTCAGAGTTACGGATCTCAGACCTTGTCAAAGAGCTAGTCTTGAGCTATGACTCACGAGTTCGTCAACTTTCACGTATCCATCGGGCCTCATATCGAGCTTTTCCTTGCTGGCACCATGCCGCAATATGTAAGACATAGTTTTTGAAATTTGAACGTCCAGGTCATTGGCCCGACGGCCACTTGGTCGAGATGCTTTTGGTTCAGATGACATACTAAGCGTGTTTCACCAGGCGTTAGACTTAGAATAGATGTGGTTCAACGACTGTAACCCACGTGACTCCATTCTGTCAGCAGTGCCTGTCATTCACGTAATGTCAGAAAACGCCCATTATTTTGACTGCCCACCACTCCTATGACTTGGGTCGAAACCAAAGGCTGACTATTAGTTGATATTGAGATCATGAACATGTTTACGACCGGACAGATTGCGAAACCGTGGCCGCTCTAGCTTAGCCAGCATTGTGAATTGGTCGACCTATTGGACGATCATTCGACAGTCGACCAGTTTCGTACGTTTGGACCATATTCTTATCCCAAATATGCTCATATAGGCGTCATTTAGGGTGTTTCAAGAAATCTGAGTTTCTTAATCCCTTCGATCCCGGTGATCCTTCTTTACTCTAATCTGCTTTGCTTTCTCTTCGCACTTCTATCTTCTATCGGCTGGTCCAACCCTTCAACTATTCTGATTCTTCTATCTTGTATCTCTTCTTAATCGATTTCAGCACGATGGTCGCCGTCAATCCACAACTCGCTGCCATTCTCACTGCTCTCACTATCTCGTCGGTGTCTGCCGTGGCCGTTCCCCAGAATCTTCGATCTCGCGATCAGGTTCAGTTCCCGCTCATCAAGTCTGGTGTATTGCGATCTCAGGCTCACGTTGGTCGCCGTGATGTCCCAGTCGCTCCCCTTCCCCGCAAATTTCTCGCCGACTCCAAGAACAAAGAGCATTACTCCGAAGCACAAAGCAAGAGTACCAAGCAACGTTCAAAGAAGCCTAAAGGGAAGAAGAACCATGGTGCAAGGTCAACAAGAGAGGACATTATTGAAGAAGTATGCCTCAATTCCTTCTGCAATTCTTATATTCATTGCTCAACTTGCTCCTCAGGCTCGCATTTATCAACAAGCCGTGGCCAAACTAGATTCGATAGCTCGAGAATCTGGCTCCTCTGCTAATAACTCTGGCTCCCCTATTGACGAGCTTGAAACGGACCTGAACAAACGCGATGAACATATCCATGAGCACATTCACGAGGTGTGTACTGCGTCGCTAATTCTCCTAGAAACTTACTAAACCCATACCCCTTAGCATGATCATGGCCACAAGCACCATCACCATGGCCACCACCACCACCACCATCATCATCACGATCGCCGATTGTTGGGGAAGAGAAGACTTGAGCGAGAGGTGAGTGCAACTTCCGTGTGATTGTGGCCCTTATTAACTTGCGGATATTGCCCAGCCCGACAGTATGATTCATGTCGATGCAGTCACCAAAACTGTAGATGACGACAACAAGGAGCACTTCCGTCTGTTAGGAATGAAGGTCGAGCGTCGTCATCACCCAGATGATGTAGGTCTTTCATGCTTAGGTGTAATGCTCATAGCCTGATCAGTCCTTTAGCTAAGAGACCACGTTCACGCAACTCATTTCACCGAGCCAAAAGCCAATGCCGAGATGAGGGCCTCGGCTAGCGAAAAACGATCCGTGAGTGCCTTTGTTACTTAGTTTTAGTCCTCTATGTAGATCTAATCTTCTATTACAGTGGCTTCGTCTTGGAGGTCCGCGTTATCGTGGATGGGTATCCATCAACGGCCAGCACTATCAGTCCTCGTATTATCGCCCTCAGTCTGGAAGTCTCATTCATATTGGGGTCGGTAAGCGTCATACGGATTCTGGTGATGAAGCACTGGATAAGCGCAATGTCTACATTGGTCCAAGCGGTCAGAGTGACTCTCCAAGCACAATTGGACTTGTTGTATCTCTCAATGAGCACAAGGAACATCTGGTATGCATCGATCCAACAGCTCAGTTATCATATGCTAATATTGTCACCCATCAGAACGAAGCCCGTCACAGCGACCACTACTATAAGCATCATGGCAAGCATCACCATCACCACGGTCATCATCATGGTCACGAGCACATACACTCACACACGCATAAGCGTGCCGAGACTATGGAGGGTGTCGAAGGAGTGATCGATATTGTCAGTCCCATGGCTGAAGCCGCGGCTCGGAAGATTGCCAGCCTCATGCTCTCGAACGACCCGTCTGACAAGACCTCTTTCGTGCTCAACGCAAGCAATTCATCCGCTACTCATGTCTTCCTCGTTCCCGTTAAGTCCTCCAACGACACCACGACTGCCGAATCATCTGAAGAAACGATTCCGGTAACGCTACATGTTCCAGTCTTTTCGCCTGACGAGGCCTCAATGGTTCAATATTGCGCCACTTACGATCCAAACCCACCAAGTCCTTCTCCGCTCACTGCTCAGCCATGTACCAGCGAGGTTACTACTCATTCTTCTCAAATATTCTCATACAATCCCGCCAATGGTGTCATTATTCCTATGTGGGCGGTTAACTCGGTTGCGTCAGATCCCTCTTCGGCGTCCTCTGAAACAGATACCACTTCTGTCACAACCACGATTCTTCCATCGTCTACTACAGCCGCGCCTTCCCAATCTTCCACAGCCACGGAGGTTCCAGCTGTCAAACGTGCCGCTGACTCATACATCGTTCAAGCCCAGGCATTGCCTTCAGCAACTGTCTCGCCAGCCTTTGCAAAGGATTCTCCTTGTCAGAGCGATGCCGAATCCGAATCGATGCAATCTCAGTCTGACCAACCGTCGGCGATGGAGGGCCACACCCCGATCAACGTCACTATGATTTTCACCCCTGCAACAACTGCCGTTCTCCCTGCAGGAGTACGCAAAGAAACTGTTGACACTGACGAGCTCAAGAGCACGTCGTTCTTCCCTGCATCTTCGGATGAAGACCAGGGTGGCACCGAAGACGCTATTGGACAAGAGAACTTGGACGATGACACTGACTCGGCTAATTCGGCGTCAGGTTTGGATCCAACCCCAACCTCGACTACCCAACCAAGCGTTTCTTCTACCTCTGCAGAGCCGAGCAAATCTACCGACGCCATAAACGCCACGTCTGTCGACGATGCCGGGCTGTTTGGAGAAGACGGAATGGGTGAGGAAGATGGTGAATCATTGGATGTTTTCAACGCGGAGGTTGATGAATCTCTTCCCGCTTCATTGCCTTCTATGACACCTGTTCAGGATGCCGCAACTCCCTATTCGTGGATGTTCACGCCAAGCAAGTAGACGTAATATAGTAAAATGATGTGTTACAAGTAGATAGTTTCAATGTGAACATAGTTATCCAAGATCATGACGAGAGTACAATATCTAAGAAGGCTGTTGTGGTATGGGAGCCAACGGCATGTCATTCTGAGTTAAGAACGACCGCCAGCCCTGATCAAGTTCTCCAACTCCACCAGGATGGATTAGGCCACCAATCTGATTTGACTGCATCGAATGTCCCCCGTGTCCGGAACTGCCTTGGGCAGTCATCGGGCTAGCGGCTGCATTTCCAAAGAAAAATGACTCCTGTTGCTGTGCATATGATATCGGCGGTCCAACACCAGGTGGCGCGAGGGGCACAGCTGAATAGCCAAATTGACTATTCACACTTTGAAGAGTTGTCTGGGTAGGGAATTGCCAAAGACCGCTAGACATATCCGAGCTGGTCGATGGGTTCCCGTAGTTTTGCGTGAATACAGCTTCAGGATTTGCTGTGCGAGTTGATTGTTGGGATCTGCTGAAGTCTAGTGAGCCGTAGGGCGTCCCGGGTAGTTCGAACTGGACCCCAGGATAAGTTGTTCCCAGGTTGGTGAATGGGGATTGTATTGGATCGATATTGGAACCCAAATTGCCAAGAGGCTGATATGCAGCAGCGGCACTCGGGATTTGCGTATCCATAATTTGGGGTTCGGCAGGGCATAGACCTGCTTGTAGGTGGGGAAGATTGGGCTGGGGCGAATTTGAAGGTGTCTTATTGATGAACTGATAATGCTCCATTAAGTTAGGATGGGCACCAGCCATGCAATCCATGTTGATTGATGCAGTAGAGCCTTTGGTGGTTTTGCGAGAGCCCGATTTCTGCTGCTTTTTGACTAGACGAGTCTTGGCGCCAAGCATGGGCTCTAATTGATCATCGCGTTCAGAGCTTGGGGATGCCTCCTTTCCTGAGGTGCCAGAGCTGGTTGGGCTTGTTCCCTGGTTATTTTGGTACTCCGTATACACGTCCAGCGCTTTCTGATGGATCTTGAGTAACATTGGCTACAAAGACCACAGAGTAAGCCTCAAACCCAAAGTCACATTTTATGCAATGGAAGTGATCCTACCAATGTTCTCGCCGGACGACTCCCGGATTTAGCCGCTTTGAAAAGATTAAGAACTAGATCCAGATGGTGCATTGAAGATGGTGCCAGGTTGGAATGTGGTGTTTTCGTGACTATGGAAGCCAATATCACCTTTTCCCGAACGTTTATGAGTAACAAATTTACACCACGAGTACTAAACCTACTGCTGAAGTAAATGAATGAACCCAATACCACCATGTACGAATCAAGAGCCGCGGTTCAATGCCGTGCAACTTGCGCACCAAAACGATGATGGCACAGCTAGATCGGTGGCATGCAAGTACGGAAGCTGCATAGCGGCTCTGATATAATTGACGTTAGCTTTGTCTCTGCCTGAGTATCGCCACTTCACCTTGAACGGGTCGTCGGGATGTTCGCTGTAGGCATTCGCAAAGAAGCTCCGATGGAGATATGTCAGTGCATTCTCTCGAAGTAGCGTGATCGAATGGCTTGTGAATTGGTGATCTATAGTGGGCTTCTCCATCCCCGGGGGTCTGGGTGTAGAGTCGTCATTGACGCCTGCGACTTGAAACACCGCGCTGCAATCCAAACCATACATAAGCATCAATAAACCCAATAAATACGAACACTTACGGAATATAAAAGTCTCGCAACCGGGAATCCAGCTGCAGTATCTTGTCGTAAGTTGGTGGAGTGGCTGCGAAGCTCTGACAGT